>CAKAOH010024185.1:0-34672 GCA_916701665.1 Sebastiscus tertius | reverse complement strand
TGTGTGTGTGTGTGTGGCGGATGGCTGGTAATGGCATCGGCCGTCTTTTGTTCTGGCAGAAGGTGGCGAATGGCAGCCGCTCAAAGAAAACAGACAGAAGCTTCAAAATGGTTGCCAACGCTTTAAGATGGCTGCCAGGCTGGTGAGAGAGAGAGAGAGAGAGAGAGAAAGAGAGAGAGAGAGAGAGGGCAGCCACACACACACACACACACACACATGTACACACAGGCCGGAGCATGGGGCGAGTGTTAGTGTGTGACAAAAAATGTTAATGTGTGTTTGTGATCGGAATCGTGAAGAAATCAGCGTGTGTGTGTGTGTGTGTGTGTGTGTGTGTGCACGCTAATGTGTTTGTATGCTTGTGTGTGTGTGTTGCAGTTGGCAGCAGCTCCTTGGCAGCGGCGGCTGGTTGGGCGTCCAACAATGGAGACGGCTAACGGGATTCTCTCTCTCTTTCTCTCTTCTTTAAACCCTGTCGGAGGGGAGAGAGACATAAACTACAAATAGAGAAGAAGAGAGAGAGAGATTGGCCGTCTTTTTAAAATGGCAGCGGCGTCTTGGCAGAGGCGTCTTGGCAGCGGCGTCTTGCCGACACAAAGCCTCGTCTGCCTCGTCTGTTTGTGCACTTTTATTTTATAATTAATGGAACAGGAATAAAACAATGAAAAACACAAACACATATGGAGTGTTCTGGGGTCTCGGCGTCGCCGTTCGATACGTCCTGGATGCCATTTGTGTTGATTTTCGTTTTTTGAGCGCGTTATTTGGTCATGTGGCGAATATTAAGGGGCTTCTACAAAATGGCGGCTGGCAGGCGGCGTCAAAATGGAAGCCAGGGGTGTCGAGTCGCTCAGAAGAAATTCAAAACATCAGTCCAACATGAAGGAAAAGAGAGTGTGTATCTGTTGTAATTCAACTGAAAAGAAAACTTGGCTTTTATTTTGGCGAGGCGCATCAGGGGCGAAAACAAGTGTGTCATGTTCTCTGTTTGTGTGTGTGAGAGAGTGTGTGTGTGTGTGTGTGTGTGTGTGTGTGTGTGTGTGTGTGTGTGTTTGGCTGGCGGACCCGGCGGTGCAGCCGTGCCAGGGTTCATGATTCCAAGTCGGGGTCTTGATCCTCCAGCGTTGCCTGGAAACACAAAACAAACGCAACTCCTCCTGCTGACTGAGAAACATCACCGGCTGTATTTTAATATTTCATATTTTATTTTGTTTTATCATCTGGTATTCAAACGTGTTTCACATGGAGGGGGGGGGCTCCTACTGACGAAGCAAATATATTATCAGGATAAAGGGCATAATCATTAATAATATGAACTTTTATTACAAGCTGTTTAATTAATCAAGCCTTTAATTAAAAACAATGTATTTATCCAACAGATCCGTCTGTACTCATTAGATGAAATACATGGCTGTTTGATTTTTTTAAATTGAATCCTATATGCAGTGAGATTTTAGAGACACAGCAGCAAAAGGATTTACAAAAGTAATTTATAGTATAGTTATATATATACATTATTACATAATATGAAGCATGAAAAACACTGAATACACAGTAACTGTGAATTGTGTTGAGACACAAATAATAATCACACATCGTCATCAGATGATGAAGTTGCAATAAATAACAAAATACAAAAATGACACTTGAAGGAAAGAGAGTCATGTCCTGAGTTTTATTTTAACACATCAATTCCCACAATCACTAAACACACAGACTGATAACGAAATACATAGGTTATCAGAAATAATGTTTTAATTGATCTGTTAATGCATTGAAATTTCATCCAAGTAACAGTATTTGAAATAAATGAAAGATAATTAACATTAGCATTATTTTCTGCTCAGGAGATGGATGTAAAACAACATGTTAAAGGACTTCACAACAGCCGTTACAACAATAGAGCCAAATGTTCAGGAGATGATCCGTCAGTGCTGCCCAGGAGCTTGAACCAAGCACACCTTCTTTTATTTGAATATTAAGGCTGTCAAAGATACACGATAATAACGCATTATCTCAAATTCCTTTTAACGCCACTAATTTCTTTAATGCATTAAAGCAATTGTGGAGGTTGAACTGGGCTCACTGTTAAAGCTAGAGTGAAGATAGAGAAATCATATGAAACTAGAAAAACCTCAAAAGTCAATCGGTACCAACCATGTCATACTAGCTTGTTGCGAAGGAGGTTAAATAACGCTCAAAAGTTAAGCTCAATTTTGCTGAGGAAAAACTGGCATGTCTATTTTCAAAGGGGTCCCTTGACCTCTGACCTCAAGAGTAAGAATCACATGGCGTTTGGTGCAAGTCATAGTCAAGTCAGCACACTGACACACTGACAGCTGTTGTTGCCTGTTGGGCTGCAGTTTGCCATGTTATGATTGGAGCATATTGTTTTATGCTAAATGCAGTACCTGTGAGGGTTTCTGGACAATATCTGTCATTGTTTTGTGTTGATAGTTGATTTCCAATAATAAATATATACATATATTTGCATAAAGCAGCATATTTGTCCACTCCCATGTTGATAAGAGTATTAAGACAAATCTCCCTTTAAGGTACATTTTGAACAGATAAAAAAGGTATGATTCATTTGCGATTAATTGCGTTTAAATATTTGAATCGATTGACAGCCCTATTTATAATAATATTTTAATTTTAATATTGAATTACTCTGGTAGCCTGAGGCTTTTCTTTAGTGTTAGATGAGAAAAACACATATCAGGTTTCTTTATAATAGATGTGTTTAAAGTTCCATTCAGTCTTTTTTTTACCCCGTAGTTTAACTCACAAACATCCCTCAAAGGTTTTGTGTTCGACAGCTGATCATAATTTCAAAGTAAAGGTTTGTTTCTTCCTGTAAACAAATCTTTAACAGCATCATGAAACATTAATAACTTAGAAATAGTCATGTAGAGACCTGTCAATCAAAGACATCATACTCCAATCCTGTGGATGCTGTTGGTGGTGGGTGGGTTTTCACTCTGGTTTGTGTGTGTGTGTTAATTTATTCTGTGTGCGAGATGAAGGGGAGGCAGACGCAGCTGATTTGTGGCCTTTATAGAAATGAATTCATACGTCTCCTCATTTCATTAAAAGCTAAATCAGAGCTCAGATCGATACCGATGACCGGGGTGTGTTTGTTTTTATCACTGCTCGGACCCAAGCGGGTGGGCAGACGGGCGGGAAACTCTCCATCCATGTTCTCGCTTTTGATCAGCCAACTCTCCCGAAATCATTCCAGTAAAAACACATCTCATACACATACAGACAGGAAGTTTGAAATGTGTTTGTTGCAGCGTATAGTCTCTCTTTCTCTCTCTCTTTTCTCTGTATCTTTGGCATGTCTCTCGCCCGAGTCAACGGTCAGCCTCTCTCAGCCAAACACACACAGAGAAAAAAGAAAAAAAGATCTTGGCCGCCAAAACAGATCACTGTTTCTTTTTTGTCTTTTTTTCTGTCTTTGCTGCCTGTCGCTCTGCCAAGAGACGACAACACGGTCCCAGTCTGACTCGCCCAGAGAGAGAGAGAGAGAGAGAGAGAGAGAGAGAGAGACAGGTTGGGTTAGATCTGAGATTTAGAGAATAGAATAAATGTTTGAAATTCAAAAGAAAAATAAACAAACAAAGCTGAAAATAGGGAAGTGAGACGAGCATCCGTAAGGTTTCTGGCTTATTTTGGCGGCCATATTGGGAGAGAGTCACGGAGGTGGAGGGAGACGAAGGCCTGTAGTCTTTCCAAAAGCAGCTCCGAACTTCTGAAGAGAAATCTTTTAACCCCTTACCATTCTGTCCTCTTTTTTAAAGGGGCAGTGGTGGGGGACAGAAAAATGTATAATAAATTAACAAATTAAATAAAATATATTTTAAAGTGTATAAAGGTTTAGAACATAATGATAGAAGTATATGATGGTCATTCCCATGCTCCATTATGTCTCAGAAATTGTTGCAGCAATTTTGGGTTGATACAATTTGTTACAAAGATTTTATGCTAAATTTTACCATTTTTTACCAATCGAGAATTGATAAAAGTGATCAATAATCCCTCCAAAATACCACATTAAGACAACAAGACCTTGAGGAACACCATAGAAAAAAGACATGCTGTGATTTGGTTGACATTTTGATATTTATACAAGAAATGAATTTTTCTGTGATTGGATGGCGAACATATCTGTTCTGGAAACTGCTCAGAAAGCCCCTTATTGTCAATCTAGCTAGGAAAGCCATCCATCCTCTGAATGCTCTAGGTCTCTAGTCTGATCCATCCATCCTCTAAATGCTCTAGGTCTCTAGTCTGATCCATCCATCCTCTGAATGCTCTAGGTCTCTAGTTTGATCCATCCATCCTCTGAATGCTCTAGGTCTCTAGTTTGATCCATCCATCCTCTGAATGCTCTAGGTCTCTAGTTTATGGCTGTAAAGTTTCATGAGGCTATGATTATTGTAGAGGTCACCACAGGTCATTTTATACAGTGACTGGTGGTCTTACTACATGAAATGTCTCCTATCAGGACTAACATCATTACACATGAATACAGTTGGGTTCATTGGATCCACAAGAGTCTCAGTTTTACAGTGATGCCCAATTTGTGCAATTCCAAGACTGTTTATGGACCCCAGTACGCTGAAATATTCAAATACACGGAGTGTTAAGGGGTTAAATGTAATACGTGATAACTTTATTTATTCCCCTAGTATTAATGGTCAGTGCCAGTACAGGAAGTAGTGTGTCCTTTATGTTGAGAGGTAGAAAGTGAGAGTGTGGAGGTGATGGACGCGAAGCACGTCTGACTTTCATGCAGCAGACTGAGGTTCACTTCCTGTCAGAGGCCTGCAATTAACATTTGCCTTTTTGTTCAACATATTCATGATCTTTCTCTATCGTTAACCGTACTGTAGTGTACAGGTGGAATGTAACGAAGTACATTAACTCCAGTGCTGTACTTAGATGCAATTTTCTCTCTCTCTGCTTCTCTCCTTTCTGCTTTTCTGGGAATCGTCCAGTAGCCCCCCCGCCCCATACACACACACACACTTTCCTAGAAAAGAGGCTGTTCATGTCAGAGAGAGAGAGAGAGAGAGAGAGAGAGAGTAGGGCTGGGCAAGCGACCTCCGGGGCCACAGAGTTTGACTTTCCCACAGAGAGAGAGAGAGAAAGACCCCTGCCCTCTCTCTCTTTTCTTGGTTCATTGTTTTCTTCTGTCTAAGTGCTCTAATGTGTGTGTGTGTGTGTGTGTGTGTGTGTGTGTGTGTGTGTGTGTGTGTGTGTGTGTGTGTGTGTGTGTGTGTGTGCGCGTGTGCTGTACAGGTCACATGGGAGATGACAGCAGTGGTAGAACGAGGACCGAACCAATGCAGAGACAAAAGTGTTCATGTTGGTTTAGTTCAGATTTTAGAGAAAGTGTGCGTGTGCTTGTGCGTGTGCGTGTATGTGCGCATGCACGTGCCTGTGTGTTGTGTTGTTTATTTCCACGGTCCACTACCCTCAGTCTATAGCTGAAGCCCTGGAGAGGAAGAGGAAAAAAAGTAAAAGAAAGAAAAGAGAGACGGAGGGGGAAAAACTCAGTCAACACCACTTGTTGAAATAAAAGCGTGCATGGCAGCAGCTTTTGTTCCTAAATGGAGGTTTTTACTTTAGAGCTTGCTGACTGACAGAGAGAGAGAGAGAGAGAGAGAGAGAGAGAGAGAGAGAGAGAGAAACATGTTTGAAAATAAAAGCATAGATGGCAGTGGTTATCATGTTTATGGCGAGAAAGAGAGAGTGAGAGAGAGAGAAAGAGAGAGAGAGGGAAATGAAGGGAAAGAGACTAGAGCTCACCTTTAAAAGCAAAAGCATGGTTAGCTATTATGTTTAAAAATATAGACTTTTAATTTGAAGCTGTGAGAAACAGAGAGAAAGGGAAACACATATACAGTAAATAAAAGAAAGAATATATAAAAGGAAGTGAATGTGCAAAAGAGCTTGGTTTAAAGCACTTTTCAAAATAAAAGCATGGAAAGCAACAACTTGTGAGTTTCTAAATCAAGACTTTTATTTTTGTCTGTGAAAGCAGATGAAGAGAAAGAGAGAAAAGACTGAATGATGACAGGAAAGAGAGGGTGAAATAGAGAAGAGGAGATGGACGGAAAAGGTACTCAGTCAATGGCACCTTTTAAAATAAAAGCATGGATGGCAACAACTTTTGTGTTTTTAAGCAGAGGCTTTTATTTTGATGCCTGTGTTGGAGAGAGAGGGTTTTATAAAAAACGAGAGTACAGAGAAAAGAGGAGATGAGTTAAGATCATTCAAAATAAAACTGAAGACAGTAGCAACTTTTTCAACTTTTGATTTGAAGCCTTTGACTGAGACATTTGTGTGCACTGGTTTCACTGGGTTGTTTCTCCATCATCTCAGTAGTGTTTATCTTGGTGTGTACAGAAGGCTTTTATTTTGCTGTCTGTTTTTGGATGCCCTCCTCCACCCCCCCACCCTCAGTGGGGGGTGGATGCAGACGGTCCGGTCTGCTCCCACGCCTCATTAGCATATTTAATTAACCTGGACGGGGGATGGCTGAATGAGGGGGGTGATGGGGTAGGGGAGCAGTGTGTGAAAGTGCCCTCCAACACACACCCATCAGCAGCACCCCTCAGCACTCCTCCTCCTCCGGTTGCCGTGGTTTCAGCCTGATGCTCTTTGTTTTAAGCTGCTGAAGCAAACAGACACAGTGAACAGCATGCAAAACAAGGCTGATAAATGCTGCACTTTGTCTCTGTGTGTGTGTGTGTGTGTGTGTGTGTGTGTGTATGTAGGGGGGGCCCTCACTGCAAAAAGTATAAATTTGAAATTTTATGGAACCATTGAACAATATACCGTAACCATGCAGTGATAACGTGTAATGAGTAACATCTACTGATTATCCTATTATATATGATGTGAACACATCATATATAATTTACATTTTACCACTACAACCAGTTCATTTACAAATAAGAAGTCTAGTGTGAATTTTGCACACATAAACTGATCAAAGTGTTAAATATAAATCGTCTTGATTTGGATATTTCAGATGAAATTCCGTCGCTGCTCCTGCTGGCAAATTCAGCTAATTTCACTTCATTCCTCTTGATTCAGTGTCTTCAGTAAGAAGAAGGAATTCAAACTTGGAACATAAACTTCTTTTCAGGCTGTTTCCCTTCTCACATAAACGTAATTTACATATCGCTTTTTAAAAACATAAAAGAAACACTTGAAATTCAATTTAAGAGTAAAACTTAAACCAAATAATGAAGTGGCAAATAAGTCCAATAGAAATTGTAAAAGCGTCGTTATAACAAATGAGCTGGTAATCCAACCAAACAATATTACTAATAGCAAGCTTTTATGAGTCTTACAGTGTGAACAGTAAATCTATTTAAGACAGGTTTTTTTTCTCTTGTTAAATGTCAAAACATCTTAAATTGAAAAAACTGAATTCATTTACAGAAACGTTCCAAAATTAAACGAAACATTCTAGATACTGAAAACACATCACTTTTTTCTGCTTTGAAACCTTTTCCGGTTTTTGGCCTTTATGTTCACTTGTTATTCACACACAAAGATGCATTATACCTTGAACTAGTTCAATTACTAGTGTTTGTACTAGTTATTGTATGGTAAATTTGACATATATAATTTATTTCAGCTTTGTGTGGAACTTCTATGGAGTTTACACAGAGTGAAATACTTCAATTTTAGACAAATTGTTCCCAAAAATCAGACTGACTGTTTCTGTTCACATGAAATCACGTTCTATGAGTGGAATCACAACATAAATCTCCACTTCTCTTTCTTCTATCTTCATTTCCTGTTTGATTCTTCCATTTTATCATAATTAAAAAGTTTCACTTTACTGGGCGTTGTAATAAAACCGAACCCGACTCGCCTCCATCCGTCTCCGTCCGGTCCTGAGTCATGGCCCCTGCGGCGGCCGGCTCCAGG
Organism: Sebastiscus tertius; assembly: GCA_916701665.1. Taxonomy (NCBI): domain Eukaryota; kingdom Metazoa; phylum Chordata; class Actinopteri; order Perciformes; family Sebastidae; genus Sebastiscus; species Sebastiscus tertius. The sequence continues at coordinate 26,716 of CAKAOH010024185.1, read as the reverse complement.
GGGGATGATGGGTGATATTTCTTCCACTCCCCCCCGACTATTTTATCTGCAGCGCGGCCGATCGATGCTCCTGAAGACGCTAAATCATTTGCAGGAGCGGAGCTGCATCAGAGCAGAGTGCATGCTGGGAAAAAAGAGGCAGATGCAGAGAGGGAGACGGGCTGCGTTCACAAAGCAGCAACGAGTTTCTCTGTTGGAAGATGTTAAACATGTCCCATAATCCTCTGCAGTGACGAGCAGAGTGACCACTTCAGGTTCAGTCGGATTTGTCTTTGTGTCCATCAGTTTGTCTCGTCCTTCATATTAACTCTTCTAAGATCTGTAGTGGAAAGTAACTAAATACATTTACTCAAGTACTGTTCTTGAGTAATATGAGGTACTTGTACTTAACTTGAGTCTTTTTTTTTCCACGCCACTTTCTACTTTGTGATCAAGATTTTTTACACGAGAGATAAGGCACACAGCTGTATCAGAACCCATCACAGACATCTCTAAACAGTTTAAATTCATCCAATGGGATGAGATGTTCAGGTCACCATAAGAAAAGTGAAAAATATAACAACATGGACAGAATATATAGAAAACAGTCAATTAATAAAACAGAAAAACGCATCATCAGTCAGAGCTGATCTGAGGTTTGCTGCCCATGTCTACGAGAGCCAGCTGTCAATCACTAGCGAACTCCGACCAAACGGTCAAACTAGGCAGCGCTGATCAAATATGAATCAATATTCTGTTACGTTAATGTCTATTTCTCTCCTCAGATGTTCTCAGAATCATCTTGTAGTGCACGGTTTAGCTGTAAAATGAGAAAGTTTGTGACGCCGCTGCCATTGTGAAATCTGGTGAAGGAACGCCAAGTACTGGTCACATGACAGGAGCACAGCCAATAGGAACGCTCTCTCAGTGACATGACCTGTGATTGGTCAAAAAAATTTTAAAGCCTGAAAACAGAGCCATGAGGAGGAGCAGAAGTCTAGTTTTCTCTCAGAACACTTGAATTACAATATGCTGAAAGGTTATTATGGAATTTTTGCCCAATGATGACAAAAATATACTGACTACTGCAACTTTAAATAGGAGTTGTTCCATACATTGTTTTCATGTTAGTGTTAATGTTGTTTTCAGCTACAAAAAAATTAACTAACCGTCCAAACAGGAGACAGCACCTCTTTATGTGTGTGTGTGTGTGTGTGTGTGTGTATTTAACATCGTTTGATGGACTCGTCCTCATCAGTGTTCATCTGTTTTTTCCCTCCAGAAACCGGCCAATCAGAAAGCCCCAACCAGGCCAGCGAATCAGATATCAAGGAGCAGCCAGAGAACGGTGAGACACGCACGCACGCACGCACACACACACACACACACACACACACACACACACACGCACACACACACACACACATTCAGGGTGACCTGTGTTTGACCCTGGTGGTCAGACCAAGTGAAGCTGTGGTTTTACCTCACAAACACACACACACACACACACACATACACTGAATCAGGGAAGTGTGTGTAACAGATTTTTAAATGTGTGTGTGTGTGTTGATGGATGTCAACGTACTGTAAGTGTGTATGTGTGTGGAGGAAATCCTTTCTGGCATGTGTGTGTATATGTGTGTTAGACCTTGACCCTGAGATTCCGCTACTTGCCAGTACACACACACACACACACACACACACACACACACACACACACACACACACACACACACACACACACACACACACACACACACAGAGAGAGAGGGATATTTACAGCTGGTAGTGATTATCCCTGTTGGGAAACAGAAGCTTCCACTTCTCATCTGTTCTGTACTTCCTTGTTACTACTGCTTGTACGACTGTTACTACTGATACTACTACGAGTACTAGAGTTACTACCGACACTACTGCTAGTACTAAAGTCAGTACTAATACTACTGGTACTGTTACTACTGACACTACTACCACTACTGTCCCAACTGCTACTGCTACTACCACTGTTACAGCTGATAATGAAGCTCTTTTGACTACTACAGCTTTTACTGCTACTGCATGTACTGATCCTACAACTGATACTACTACCACTGCTACAGCTGATACTAGTATTAATACTACTGCCACTACTGCTGTTGCAACTTCTGCTACTACTGCTCCTACTGCTATTACTACTACTACTACTGCTGACAGCACTATTATTAATTCTACTGCTACTACTGCTGCTACCTACTACTACTGGCACTGATACTAATAGTACTACCTGTACTACAGTTACTACTGATAGTACTACTATTTATTTTCCAGTTACTATTACTGCTACAACTACTATACCTCCTGATACTGCTACCACCAATTCTACCAGCTACTACTGTTACCACTGATACTAAAACTACTGCTACTGCTACTGTTACTAATACTACTATTACAACTACTACTACTATTAATGCTACTCATAGGCTACTACTGCCACTGGTACAATTGATTCTACTACAATTATTGTTACTAATAATACTGATACTAATACTGATACTGACAAAATGTCTACTACTAACTGGTACTACTGTTATTACTAGTACTGCCTCTGCTACCATTACTACTACTAATACTACTGTTACTACTGGTACTGCTTCTGCTGTCATTACTATTATTAATCCTGCTACCAATACTACTGCTGGTACTGCTTCTGCTGCCATTACTACTATAAATCCTGCTACTAATACTACTGCTGGTACTACGACTGTTACTAGTAGTATGACATCTACTCTTTCTTCTTCTACTCCTGTTAGAAGTACTCATTTAAAAAAATAACCTACGTTTACTGAGTTCTACAGCCGATAGTCTGATGATGTAATCACTCAGTATGATCATTTAATATGTGCTGATGAACCCCCCTCTCTCTCTCTGTCTTTCTCAGGTCATCTGGGCTTTCAGGACAGCTTTGTGACGCCCGGCGTCTTCACGGTGGCCGAACTTGTACGAGTCTCTCAGAGTAAGTCCCCCTCTCTCTCTGATAGAGCGAGGCAGAGCAGTGATTGGATTGCAGATCTGTCATCGATAGTGGATCTAATGTAATTCCTCCAGACCAAACCAGACACTGCTCAGCTTAATGAACACACACACACACACACACACACACACACACACACACAAACCACAACCACAACAACACACACAGCCATGAAGAACACTCTGGAAAAGAGTACAGCACAGAAATGTCTGATGTTTCTGAAGTGAACATGTCACTAAAGAAGTAGTATGCAACAACGGATACATGTTTTGAAAATGTTGTGTTCTCACACAGACTAAACTTCACTTGCATTTATGTTTATTTATTGGCCACGCAAAATCCTGGTTTCTGATTGGCTGGCTGGTGTCTTGTTAACAGGTCAACAGTTTAACCAGGTTTCTAAATCCGAGGTCAAGATATATTAACCTGGAGATCACCATAGCAATTGTGTTTGGTACAGGTGCTATGCTAACTCCTACTGCAGAAATGATTAGCCTTGGATTAAAATTACTACAAACTAATAAGGAACCCTAGCTTATTATAATATGATATAAAATAATATAAAATGCTCATTCTGTATTAATTGAACCAGAAGTTTGTAGAATCTGAGTTGATCTAAGTTTGATTGGAGCTACATTGGTGCACCCTACCTTTATTTTTTGCCAGGTTTTATGGCCAAAGCTAAAACTAAATTTTAACTTTTATCCCAAATACTCTGACCTCCAAAACCTGCGTCCAATGGGAATCTGATAAAGGCGGGAGACAGAAGTTGTGGCGGCAAATATTTGACTACAGAACCGTTCATCTGGTTTATCTCTGAATTCCCACAGTTCTGTTACTGTACTTTCCAGTCCTACCTGGACTCTGGTAAACAATGTCAAGTACTGTTTACTAGGGGTGTGACCAAATACCGTGCCACAGAATATTGCGATATAAAAACTTGACAATATGCATCGTCGAGAGGCCAGACACACAAGCCAGCCACCCGACACTAAAGATCAAAGTAAGAAAGCTTCACATGTTGACCGTCATCTAGGGGTGGGCGATATATCAAATATAGTCGATGTATCGTGGCTTGTCCCACGCGGGATATATGAAATGACTATATCGCGAACATCGACTACAAATTGTCATGTAATGTTTTTAAGCCACCCCGCCGGCATGAAACTCGCTTTGGCATTTCCTTCTCTCCCTCTCTCCTCCGGCTCCCTCTCACAGAAACACACGTCACAGACTCCGCCCTCATCCAGACCTCTCTCTCCTGGGCGAGTGTGTGACGTATTCGGTCAGCGTGTTTTTGTTTATGAAGGGAAGCAATGGAGAGGGACGGAGCCCAGAGAAAGCGAAAGAACTGAAGCGTCAAAGCGAGTACGGTAGCGAGAACACGCCCAAAGCAACCAGAACCAGCCCAGAGGCAAAGGACTCTGACTTCCTCGCTTCAGTCATATATTTTCATCAATTTTCATCAAGTTTTGTTAGAATTATTGTTATAATATTGTATCATATTGAGATTGTGAACCCAATATTGTGTTCCGTATCATATCGTCAGCTGAGTGAATCATCACACCCCTATTGTTTACCTTCTGATGTAGTCCATAGTTAGCTGTTTTGCAGGTTTATGTTAATTCTGAGCACTTAGGCATTCAGAGGATGGATGGCTTTCCTAGCTAGATTGACAATAAGGGGGTTTCTGAGCAGTTTATACAACACAAGTGCTCGCCATCTAATCACCAAAAATTGCAATTCTTGCAGAAATCTCCAAATGTCAAAAGTTTTTCATACCAAATCACAGCATGTCTTTTTCTATGGTGTTCCTCAAGGTCTTGGTGTCTTAATGTGGTATTTTTGAGGGATTTGTTAATAATTTTATCAATTCTCGAGTGGTAAAAAACTGTTAAATTTAGCACCAAATGTGTGTAACAAATGGTATCAACCCAAAAATTGCTTAGTTTGGTCAAATCAATTGACATCGTACGACTCAGTCAGATTGTATTTTTACTGAATGATACACTTATTACTATTGCAATAGATACTGCTGTTGAAAAGTTTGTAATCTGCCACAACAGCGTGATTGTGTCCAGTCAGATGTCTGAGAGGACTACTCTATATGTTTCAGTGGTCTTTCATGCTTTTAACTTGTAGAAAGTCCTCCTTACAGATAGATGGTATTTTGTTTTGTATATGGAGAACAAAATGCTGTACAACTGTTCAACCAGACTGACAAGTGAAAGGGCAGAAAGAGAGAACGATCCTTCTGAGCAACAGATCAATGAGAATAGAAGAAATCAGCAGTCATTGGTAAAAGAAACTGGAAGCTAAGCATCAAAATGTGAGCAGATTTTATCGGGAACCGCTTCCTGTTTCAGTGTCAAATGGACAATAATGCCAATGGAGCTCAACAGTGACCGCTGACTTTTTGAACGGTCCTGGAAGTCAAATTCTTATTTATTCACTTGTTCATATATTTCAGAAAATCCTTAAATAAAGAGGAGGGCCGTTAGTCAATTCAAATATTTAATCGCTATTAATCGCATGATTGTCCATAGTTAATTGTGATTAATTGCAAATTAAATTTTTTATCTGTTCAAAATGTACCTTAAAGGGAGATTTGTCAAGTATTTGATACTCATAGTCATACTCATAATGACATGGGAGTGGGCAAATATGCTTGTTTTATGCTACTGTATTTATATATTTATTATAGGATATCAATTAACAACACAAAACAATGACAAACATTGTCTGCGTTAACTTTGACAGCCCTAATAAAGGGTTTTCAGCATGGAACCAAGCCAACCAGCTACAAGATGAATCATGACCACAAAACATTTGAAAAGGGAAAAATGCAAAGGTACAAGACTGTACATTTATTTTAAGAGTGAAGGAACTAATTATTTAAAAACTTTTAAACTAACCATTGTCGATCTAAAATGAAGACAGATTCGGCAACAGCATGCCTTATTCCTCGTTTCAAATGTTTCAGAAACACATTTTGGTTCAATAATGATCGAGGGTAACTGACGCTTTTCCAACAGTATTCTCCTCTGTCATGCAACACTGTGGGGACATTGACTAAAACTAAAGCAGAGAAACATCAATATAACAGCTGATTCCAAACTTTTAGTGATAATGTACCACTTTATGCTTTAAAATTACACTTAATGAATTTTTTAAATATTAATATACAACACATTTTGATTGTTTGTGTCACCTGTCAGCTGTGAGTCGTCTCTCTCTCTGAACTCTTTTAATGAAGAGGAAATATCAAAGATGGGAGGGGCGATGAAGAGGCCGCAGAGTGGAGGAGACGGAGGGGACAGGAGAGAGAGACAGAGAGAGAACGAGGGACGAACGTGACCTTTAAAAGTGCCGACATGCAGGAGAGAGAGGGAGAGAGAGAGAGAGTGACAGAGAGCGCAGTGGGATCTATATGAGACTGTCGATCGCCCACCGCTAACAATAGGCCGATGTAAAGTGCCTGTCAGCACACACAGAGACCCCTGATCAAAGAGCCATCGATCTCTCTCACACACACACACACATACACACTGATCCCTGCCTGATCAGATGCACGCCACTGCGCATGCAAAATCTCACACAGTCACTTAATCACACACACATACACACATCCTGCCATAGGTGTGTGTGTTCCCGGTGCCCTGTCTAGGTCTGCATGGCGCCCAATTTTAAGGTACTTGTACATTACTAAAATATTGTCTTTTCATGCCACTTTCTATTTCTGCTCCACTTCATCCCAGAGGGAGATATCCTACTTTTGACTCAACATGTTCTCATCCCAACTCGTCACATACTGACGCTTTGTCAGACCCCTCGGCGTCACTTTCAGATCACAGTAAACATTTGCTTAATGTTGTGAATGAATCAAAAACACTTAGTTAGCTTTAGGAAACAACAACATGGTTGGGCTTCAAATGATGATGATGTACAATGAAAATGTGACTTGACATTGTGAACACAGGACACGAACAAACAGCTGATTGTAAAGTGAAACTTAACACAAGGGACAGGGACACGGACAGCGGTCTTCCTGGATGAAAGCCTTGTGTTTGTTGGACCCATACACCACCCCTTCCACCCGCCCTATGGCGCTGCCACATTTCGCTCTTTAAACTACATCACCACAGCACTTTCTCTGAGTGTTTACTGTTGCCGTGGATGGCTTTACATTTTAGTTAATGGAGCGCTCAGTGTGTTGCATACCAGCCTAAAAGGTGCCGTGTGCAGCGGTATAAAATGACAGCCATGATAAAGCCTCGGTATTTGACGCCATGGGAATGAGAACGGGCCGTTAGACTCCACTACGTTTATTTGACAGTTCTATTTACTTTACAAATTAATATTTCTGCACACAAAAGATTAAAATGCATGGCTGAAACAATTAGTCGATAAAAAGAGTAAAATCCTGCTTTTAAATTATCCCTCTGAGACCCGCGATCCCGACCAACTTTACTGTCTTTCAGAGGCTGTAGCATGTTGAGTGTTAGAGCTAGAGTGAAGATACAGAAATCACATGAAACTAGAAAAACCGAAGGAATGTACTGGTACCATCTCATGCTAGCTTGTTGGGAAGGACGTTAAATAACGCTCCAAAGTTAGGCTAATTTTTGGTGAGGAAAAACTGACATGGCCATTTTCAAATGGGTCCCTTGACCTCTGACCTCAAGATATGTGACTGAAAATGGGTTCTATGGGTACCATGGATGTATAAAGAGAACTGGATCCAGCGTTGGAGGCGGGGCCCTGTTCATGAAAGTTGTTCCGTGGCGCATGCAGACAAAATGGCTCGACTTCCGCCTATAAAAGTATCCGGATCTTGGACACATGGAACATGCACAGTAGCGTCCGCTCGGTCACATGACTCGGTCATGGGGTCCCAACGTCACGCCATCACCTCGGTCTGGGTCTCATTCCAATGAACCCAATTGTATACATGTGTGATGATGTTAGTCCCCATAGGAGACATTTCATTGACCTCACTGTATAAAATGAGCTGTGGTGACCTCTAGGATAATCACAGCCTCATGAAACTTTACAGCCACAAACTAGAGACCTAGAGCATTCAGAGGATGGATGGATCAAACTAGAAACCTAGAGCATTTAGAGGATGGATGGATCAGACTAGAGATCTAGAGCATTCAGAGGATGGATGGATCGGACTAGAGACCTAGAGCATTTAGACGATGGATGGATCGGACTAGAGACCTAGAGCATTTAGACGATGGATGGATCGGACTAGAGACCTAGAGCATTCAGAGGATGGATGGATCAGACTAGAGACCTCGAGCATTTAGACGATGGATGGATCGGACTAGAGACCTAGAGCATTTAGAGGATGGATGGATCAGACTAGAGACCTAGAGCATTCAGAGGATGGATGGATCAAACTAGAGACCTAGAGCATTCAGAGGATGGATGGCTTTCCTAGCTAGATTGACAATAAGGGGCTTTCTGAGCAGTTTACACAATGGAAAAATGAAAAATGCAATTCTTGCAGAAATCTCCAAATGTCAAAAGTTTTTCATACCAAATCCCAGCATGGCTTTTTTATGGTGTTCCTCAAGGTGTTGTTGTCTTAATGTGGTATTTTGGAGGGATTATTGATCACTTTTATCAATTCTCAATTAGTAAAAAATGGTTAAATTTAGCACCAAATCTGTGTAACAAATGGTATCAACCCAATAATTGCTGCAACAACTTATGAGACATAATAGAGCATGAGAATGACCATCATATACTGTACTTTTATCATGATGTTCCAAAACCTTATACACTTTTACAATTTATTTGAATTAATTAATTAATTCATGTTTATTTCTGATTTATGACTAGAGCAACTTGACACACAGAGCTGAGCTGCATCTCAAATTAATCTCCAGGTTTCCAGCTTTCAGATGATGTACACCACTTCTATGTGACATCTACTGTTGACCTGCTATCTCCCCTAAAGACACCCTGGAACCCCTAAAAAAGACTAAAATGGGTGTAATGTGGGTCTCCGAGGGTTAATACATGAGTAATAATAATCTAATGGTAGAATATGTAATAGTACAACAGTCACAGGGGACATTTTCTACTTTTAATACTTTAAGTATATTTTCCTGATTATACTTATATACTTTTACTGAAGTAACATTTTCAATGCAGGACTTTTACTTGTAAGAGTATTTTTATAGTGTGGTATTGGTACTTTTACTGAAGTAAAGGATCTGAATACAGACAATATTGTTTTTATCTTATCTTATCTTATCTTATCTATTTCCTCCACCACTGTCTATAACTCAATACAATCTCATATTCAGCATTTCTTTCATCGGCCTTCCTGAAATGATGAATGAAGTGTGTTCCTGGAGTTTACTTTCTCTGTTCTCAAATAAATCAGCTCCTCCACAGCACTGGATATTAGTAATTGAAACTTTGTGATTTTAATAAAGTCAAACAACGATTACTTTGTGAGCACAGAAAAGAAATACAACTCGCAGCACAGCAGCGCGGGTATGTCAAGGGATGTCACGTGAGGAAATTTTACCACCAGTTAATAAACTTGTGACAACACCGGTGTTATCGATAACACTGTTATCGATTTTACAAGAAAAGAGGACACTCAGTATATGTACCGTTAGAGCGCTTACTTGGATGGCTGTGTGTCCGGCATCTCCGGCCGAGCTTTCGCTGCGGGGCCGCAGGATTCCACCTGTCGCCACGTAGCGTCCATCATCCGACTATGTATTCATAACACGGCGTTGATACACCAAAATGAACTAAATGGGATTTAATTCTATAAAAAAAAAAGCAAAAAGAGGGTGGGGGCGGTGGGCAAGTAATGTAATCGGTGTATGCCCGAACACTGTGTAACACTGGTAACACCGACTACTGCGGCAAGCCAGTTATTGCATCCTCTTAACTTGGTTTCATCCATATCCATAAGACACACAAATGCCCTCTTTCTTAGTTATAATCTCTTCTGTCTGAAAACATTTACAGTGTTCTGTCCTCTCTGTCCTGCCGTTCTCACAGACATGCAATGGTCTGGGCTAATGGGAAATTGTCATTGTTAAAGTCAGCTAAAAACAGAAATACTAGATATATAGCTTACATTGGACCTTTTTTTTGTAACTACCATGCTTAACTAAAGATATAAAGCGAACCACATAACATACTCTATAAATAAATAGTCAGTTCCAGGGCTGGATTTTGTTACAAATGTGGATGGGATTTTGAATGAGCTTTCCTCACTTCTGGAACTGAACCTTGAAGTCACTTCCACGTTAGCTTCTGCCCTGCTTATAAAGTTTCTCCTGGAGGGTTTTCTGATCACATTCAAAGCAGATGAGTGTCTGTACTGAGCAATAACATTTAAGCACCTTAAACATTTAACCAAAGAACAGTTCTATGAGTCTTAGCCTGAGGTGCACTTTTAAAATCTAATGGGAGCTGCCGTTTTTGAATAAGATAACTTTTATGTGACTTTGTATCTCCTGTAGTATCCACACAGTATTATTACAAGCTGAGCACTGTCCTGAACATTTATGCTTCTTTTTTTCTCCCTTAGTATCACTGCTATAATGTTTTTATAATAGCAGTAGAGTAAAGACTATGGTGTTTAAAAGACTATTTCACCTTTTTTTCACTTCACAGCCAGTATGAATGAGGGAATGATACCAGCGACCAAAAACTCTGTCAGTGTACTTGAAAAAAAATGAGTCTCCAGGTTAATATTTCTAATGCGAGGAAAATAAAGAGTAAGAAATCTTTCTGTGGCTGTACAGAGCTGAGCTGGTTTAATGTTGGTGCAACACACACACACACACACACACACTATTAAGGTTATATTCGTATACTCACACACACATAGACACATTCAGGCAGACACAAATGTATTCACAGATGCACACACCCTTTCTTGTGTGTGTGTGTGTGTGTGTGTGTGTGTGTATTGTGTTGGTCAGCAGATTTGCAGCGATGCGGCTCTGGAAGAATCACTTATAGATTAGAGTGCAGGAGAGTCTAGTGTGTGTGTGTGTGTGTGTGTGTGTGTGTGTGTGTACATGTATGTGAGTCAACAACATTAACTCTTTACTATTCATTTATTACAATTAATGATAAATATGGACAATGAAAGACGTGTGTGGAAACACACTCAGCCGCTCCCACAAAGCCAGTAGAAAGACCTGATCATTTATTCAGTTTGGATGACATAGGATAACACAGTGTTTCCCCATAGGATGTTGAGAGACTGTGGTGGGTGGTTCATGCTCCCCCGGAAAAAACTTTGAACATTTTAAAGTTAAATGCATCAATCTGGAGCACTTTGAGTGCTAAATTACGAGGCTAGATCAATGAAGAACTTGGTGCTCTAGTAAACAATCTAATCATAAAGGTTGTATGGTTATGAATGCCGATGGCAAGAAGTCACACAGCATAAGCATGGTAGAGGAGACGGGGTGCCGACATCGCCCCCTCGCACTGAGGACAGTCCGCCCCGGTTGACTGTCACGCCGGGAATCCCGTCCCTCCCCACAGGGAGAGAGGGCATACTGTGTAGAGAGAACTCAACGGCCCCGGGCAGCGGTGAAGTCCGGGTGAAGGGTGCTGTAAAACTCACGGTCGGGCCTTTCCAAGCAGACCTCGGTCGCGGCGCACCGCACAATGCGTCCGGCGAGGGTCAGCCAGCAGTTGAGAAGTGTAAAACTATTTTTGGATCATCATGAAACTGTGGTGGGCTGGATGTCAGATCACTGTGATTTCATTTGAATAAGGATACACAACAGTTGATTATGATCGGATAAAGATATACGTGCTGTATATCTTTATGTATATCTTTATGCTCTGCTGGTTGCAAAATGTGGATAAATATATTAATCAGTGATTTTTTTATTGGGCATCAACCTCACGTTTACGCGCATACTGTCAAAAAAAAGAGACGTGACGCGTAAATAAAGGCTTCAGTTCAGGTTGTGGTTAACGTGAGACGTGCAGACAGCTGCTGACCAGATTAAAATGAGAGTGAATCTGTAAAAACACTTCTGACACCCTGCAGTCTGGACATGCACGGGCTGGACAGGAATGATCCAAACGTCTGTTTTTACCGTGTTACAATAAGGGGGCATTCACGGGAATAAAAAGAAAGTGAGACAAGGCCGTAAAGTAGGTGTGTGTGGGGGGGTAATGGCCCCTTGGCCCCTCTGCTTCCGGCGCCCATGTTGTGGCTACAACATGGGAAGTCATGTACAAAATATGCTTGGCATTCAAGTGGTTAAGTCATGGGAACACAACTGCTAGGCAACAACAATATTAACATTACTGTCGGCATCTAGAAACCACTGAGGCTAACAATTTATCAAGCTAGCAAGCGTAATGCAGAATATGCAACCCATAATGACAGAGGAAAAAGATGAGGCCGTTGGGAATATCAACATTTTCCTCAGACATATTATAGAATTACAAAGAAAACCTCTATACAACAAAATGATTCTCGTTAACACGGTAAACACAACCCTATTCGAAGGCAGCAAACCAAGCGTTCTGAATTTTGCTCAAACTCTGATTCACACCTCTGAGCAATGGTAGCCGACACTCATGGGTATTGTAGTTTTTAGAGCCTCCCAACAGAAACAAGACTAAGAGTCTCTACAGCCATGCTAATAGATATGTGGGACTGTATTTAGACACAGGAATGCTAGCATCAACGTGCGAACAAGTTCACAATGATAATGCTAACATGCTGAAGTTTAGCAGGCATAATGCAAACCATGTTCATCATCAGAGTTTAGAGTGTTAGCATACTAGCATTAGCTAATTAGCAGTAAACACCAAGTACAGCTGAGGTTGATGGGAGTGTCATTAGTTCTGCAGGTATTTGGTCATAAACCAAAGTATTGGACACATTCAAATGTTGACCTGATGATGGAGCTAGATGAAAAGTCAGAGGATCACTAAAGTTCTTATAATTCATCCTGAGGGGAACATGAATGTCTGAACCACAGTTCATCACAATCCATCCAATATTAGTGGAGATATTTCAGTCTGGACCAAAGTTGTGGACAGACAGACTGACAGACTGTGGTATTTGTACTTTTACTTAAAGGGACTCTGTAAGAATCGGAAATTGCTTGTTAACATTGACACCTGTGGCAGTTAAGTCAACGACAGTCAGCGTCCTGTTGCTCGCACTTCTCTCACTACGTAGACGCTAACGAGCATCGGTCAAAACTGAGGCGACACACAGGAGACTGAACGTTATTGACAGGCATCATGTTGATTAAAGTTGGCAACATTAGCCAGCTAAACCACAATATCCCTATATATTTCACATTAGGGCTGTGTATTGGCAAGAATCTGGCTACGATACGTATTAGGGGTTACGATTCAATATATTGTGATACTGTAAGTAAGGCGATGTAATGCGATTTTTTAAAAACTAAATTTGAGATTAAAGAACACACCGCCATATACATAAAATCGGAGTAAAAAAAAAACGTATTTTAAACAATCAAAACAGTGGGATGTGCATTTATCACAGTCCGTGTAACATCCAGCATCAAAGCACTACTTTGAGCGGGCACATAGACTGAGAGGGCGCATCTCTTTGCAAATGAAATAAAGTATTGACTGAGTAAATCTTGGCATGTAAACTATTAATTAAAAATCAATACAGTGTTTTTGAGAATCGATACAGTATCATCATTGGTCTGGAGGAGCTGCAGCATTTATTTCTGCACAAACTGCAACTTCCACATTCACTAGATATTCTCAGAGCTAAACTCTCTTCTGTTCCGCTGCTCGCTTGTTTTCGCACACACTCGTCGCCGCTCTCTCTCTCGCTTCACCACTCACTTCCCATGTACACACACACACTCTTCGCGCTGGCTCTGCTATATTCCCACAACACTAGTAATTCCCCCCGACGTCGGTCACATTCCTGTTTTGCAAGACAGACTTTGTTTTTTTTTGTGCTTCCGTGGAGTTTGTGTTGGCGTGTGAGCTGTGATGGGGGGTGGTCGTCTGTTGGCGTTGGCAGACTCCATTTCTAACCGAACGTTAGCTACAGCGGAGGCACTCGCGAGCGCGCATGACATCACATCCATTTGAATTTCCTGGAAAAATGGGCCCAGGTTCTTCACATTAAAAGCAGTCTTCAGGCTGATAGAGGAAACCCAGAAAGTCGTGGAAGGTCTCATTTTTTAGGTTAGGTCACACATTGGCAAAAAAAATTATTTGAACTTGTAAAAAGTTACATACAACCCCTTTAAGTAAAGTACCTGAATACTTCTTCCATCACTGCCTACCTGTTTAAGTATGACAGTGTTTGTGAATTTGAATTTGCATCTATATAAACATAAATACACCGAATGAATGTGTGTGTGTGTGTGTGTGTGTGTGTGTGTGCTACAGCTACACCTGTGCTACACATGTTGGTGTTTGTGTGTTTGCAGGAGAGAGAGTGTTTTATAGAGTGAATGAACACACACATACACACACACACACACACACTCTGGGGTCTGCAGGGGTGACTGAAGCCTATAGCTTACCAGAAGATGAGAAGTGGTCGGCGGGGGCGGTGGAGGGGGGTTGAGGGGGAGGTGGAGGAGGAGGGTATTGAACACAGCACACACACACACACACACACACACACACAGCGGGTGACCTTGGCGTTGTGCAGCCATTACACAATTCACTGGCAGGCCAATCGAATCTCTCTCTGTCGATCAATATCCTATTAAAGCAGCACACAAAGAGAGAGAGAGAGAGAGAGAGAGAGGGAGAGGGAGAGAGGGAGAGTATGGGTTAGTGTAGCAGCCATGTATTAAATGTAATTGGTCAGTTCAGTATATTTCTGCAGACTGGATTCTGACTTTTCCTCCTCAATCATCCCTTTCTCTCTCTTTCTGTCATTTACTCTCTGATTTTACTGGTATTCCCCCAAATGTCCCCTCCTCTCTATAAGTCTGAATTAATACATAGAAAGAGTTCTTTATGTGTGTGTGTGATGAATCCATCTGTACATACTGACTGTTAAGTGTTCCCTTGCTAAATCCACAGTCTGTCTTTGTGCCCTCCAGAACGACACATACAGTAAAAGTGTTTTCTGATCTGACACCACTGTGGTGAAGGTTTGCTTCAGTTTAGGGAAATAGTTTGGGTAAAGGTTGAGGAACTTTCATTGTCATGTTTACAATAATAACCATGCGGTTAAGGTTGTAGCTGGAGTAGGCAGATTGGAGCAAATATGATTAAAAAAAGTTATTTTTATAAACGGTCACTATATCCTGACATGAGCATGAGACAGGTAAGCTGAAAAAAATCATGTGCCTCTGTGTCCTCCAGTGTCCTCCGGTGTCCTCCGGTGCTCCTCATGGCATCTGCAAGATTTCACAGATCGGAGGAAAACAACCAATCAGAGCCGAGCTGGAGTCTGCCGTCTCTGAGCAGCTGTCAATCACTCGCAAACTCTGATCAAACAGTCAAACTAGGCAGCGCTGATCAAATATGAAATATGAATGAATATGAAATAATGAATAAGTAATGTCTATTTCTCGCCTCAAATGTTTTCAGAAACATCATGAGAAAGTTTGTGACCTGGCAGCCATGTTGACATCAGCTGAGGAAATAATAAGTATCGCCCACCAGCTGGAGCAAACTTTCTCATTTTACAGCTAAACAGTACACTACAAGATGACAGCCGCCTCTGTTGAATGAACAGCCAATAGGAACGCTCTCTCTCTCTCTGAAATGACCTGTGATTGGTCAAAGTCTCCTGTCACAGGGTAGATTTTCTAAAGTCTGAAAACAGAGCCATGAGGAGGAGCAGAAGTCTAGTTTTCTCTCAGAACACTTGAATTACAACATGCTGAAAGGTTATTATGGGATTTTTTGCCCAATGATGCCAAAAATATACTGACTACTGCAGGTAAAATCGTGGTCATGGTTAAAAGAAACTCACGTTGACTGTTAATAGGAAACAGGAAGCTGTGTAAATTAAGTCGGGATCTTCCAAAGTTTGGGTACCGGGGTAAATATGTGCTGTTGAACCCTGTTTGCGCTTTGTGATGTACAGTTGAAATCCAGAGCACACAGCACATGGCAGCTTCATTATTTACCAGAGAACCAACTTGTACCTGCAGGTACAACTTAACTGTAACAGAACTTTATTTAGAGACATGCACCATGTAAGCTCATTATGAACTATAATCATAAAGGTCTAGTTTTTGACATAGAGCCCCATTACGAGACAGGGCCACACATTTAGGTGCAGGTCTTTACCCTTGTTGATATTGTTGAGATTTGTCTTAATACTCTTATCAACATGGGAGTGGACAAATATGCTGCTTTATGCAAATGTATGTCTATATTTATTATTGGAAATCAACTATCAACACAAATCAATGACAGATATTGTCCAGAAACCCTCACAGGTACTGCATTTAGCATAAAACAATATGCTCCAATCATAACATGGCAAACTGCAGCCCAACAGGCAACAACAGCTGTCAGTGTGTCAGTGTGCTGACTTGACTATGACTGGCCCCAAACTGCATGTGATGATCATAAAGTGGGCATGTCTGTAAAGGGGGGACTCCTGGGAACCCATAGAACCCATTTTCATTCACATATGTGAATTTAGGTTTTCTAGTTTCCTATGGTGCCAGTATCTGCAATCTAGTTGCGTTACTGCGTTAAAAAAATTAGTTGCGTTCAAACAATTTGCATTAACGCATTATTAACGACCTCAATCCCCGCCACCAGGAGAATACTTTCCTCGTGGGTACCCATAGAACCCATTTGCATTCACATTTGAGGTCAGAGGTCAAGGGACCCCTTTGAAAATAGATGTGCCAGTTTTTCCTCACCAACATTTAGTGTAACTACGTAGCGTTATTTAGCCTCCTTCCGACAAGCTTGTACGACATTGGTACCGATGGATTCATTAGGTATGACACCAGTATCTTCTTTCCAGCTTTAAAACTGAGCCGCTACAACCTAAAAATCATAAGTTGCGTTTATGCGTTAAAGAAATTAGTGGTATTGAGACGAATTTGCGTTAACGCGTTATTGTGGCGTTAACTTTGACAGCCCTACTAACGATTAATCACTTTCTGAACTACTGAACTGTGAATCAAACCTTCTGCAGCAGGTATCTACAGCAGGACTGTAACAACCCTGTGTGTCAGGTTAAACACCTGCAACGAACTGTTGTATAATTATATCAGTGATACAAATATATACTGTATATACGGAATACATACTGTATATACTCATATACAGTACATCGTACACTGCACTGAGAGCTGCAGGTCTCTCTCTGTGTCTCTGAACCACTTTGATGTTTATAGACACTTGTAACAAGCTCAATCTGCTCCACACACACACACACACACACACACACACACACAGATGCGTGTCTGGAGTGCCAGGGGCGCACCTTGGCACTGACACAAATTTCATATACACACACACACAGAGAAACACACAGACACACTTTCCTCCCAGTGTGTCAGGAGAGCTGATATTAGACGTAAGGATTTGGGGATTAAGTTGATATGATGGCATAACACTCCCACTGCACACACACACACACACACACACACACACACACACACACACACACACACACACACTGAATCATAAAGACATACACACACATCTACAGAGAACACACGCACAAAGAGATAAGAAGGCAGATGACCCACTTGGCACCTTCCAGTACCTTCGTCTGGAGGCATTCCCACCCGACATACACACACACACACACACACACAGCGATGCAGGGATGAAAAGATGAATAAAGCTGGAGGCCTGCATGGTTCAAACTCATCCATCCCTCCTTCCTTCTGCCCTTTGTCGCCCCTGGCAACACACACGCACACACACACACACACACACACACACACACACACACATACACACACACACTCACACAAACACCTGGTGGTGTGCCAACACCATATGGGAACCACAGCACAAATGGCACAAAGATGTTTAATCTCAATAATAATAATAATAATAATAATGATAACAACAATAATAATAATACTGTTGGCTATACATGGACAATGAAACATTCAAATCAAAAGCAGTATACCAGCAGTATAAGAAAGTTGTGAATCTGGTGAATCATTTATTAATTATGATTTTAATATTACAACATAGGAACACCAGCTGATGTAATATTTAAACGAGGTAATAATAAAATATTAGAGTAAGTGACCTAAAAACATTATCAATACATTAAAGATGAAATGAAGCTTTAGTTGGCGAACAGCCAGGCCGTAGCATCAAGACTCAACCTCAGGAACTCAGAGACAGTGAGAGAAATACAGAAAGATGGAGATCAACCAAGACACAGTTTAAAGTCCTGATAGCGCCCCGTGCAGGCTGCAATCTTCATTACAGACACAATTTCCCTGTAAATCATGATGTTTTTAAGTTTTCTGGAGTATCAAAGTAATCCAGTGATTGTTGTCTGTAGATCCATGGAATGCCATTTCAGTCAATATTAAATAAATAAATGATTAATATGCCTATGAAATAAATCCTGTAATAAATAAATGAGGCAAAAATTCTATAAATATTCAAATAAATGGAAATATAAATTACCATATATAGTTCAATAAATAAATTAATAAATAAGTTTTTCAAAGGACTACTTTTTATTTATTTCAGGTGACTGTTATTTCATAATGACACATTTATTTCCCAGCTCTTTCTATTTCCACCTGTTTTATTCAAATGAAAGGGGCGTGGTTATCTCCCAGATTCAGACCAAAGCAACAGCACAAGAATTAGCTAGCAAGTAGTAGAAGTCCCTCCTCAAAATGAAGGTCTGTCTTCGGAGCTGACGTCTGCTCTTCTCCCAGGAAAGTAGTCTCCTGGTGGCGGGGAGTGAGGTCGTTAATAACGCATTAACGCAAATTTGTTTGAACGCGACTAATTTCTTTAACACATTAACGCAACTAGAGTGAAGATACTGGCATCATAGGAAACTAAAAACCTGAGGTATCTATCAGTACCAACCAGGTCATACTAGCTTGTCCCGAAAGAGACTAAATAACGCTCCAAACTTAAGCTAAATGCTGGCGAGGAAAAACTATCATGGCCATTTTCAAAGGGGTCCCTTGACCTCTGACCTCCAGATCAGTGAATGTAAATGGGTTCTCTGGGTACCCACGAGTCTCCCCTTTACAGACACGCCCACTTAATGATAATCACATGCAGTTTGGGGCAAGTCATAGTCAAGTCAGCACACTGACACACTGACAGCTGTTGTTGTCTGTTGGGCTGCAGTTTGCCATGTTCTGATTGGAGCATATTTTTTTATGCTAAATGCAGTACCTGTGAGGGTTTCTGGACAATATCTGTCATTGATTTGTGTTGTTAATTGATTTCTGATAATAAATATATACATACATTTGCATAAAGCAGCATATTTGTCCACTCCGATGTTGATTAGAGTATTAAATACTTGACAAATCTCCCTTTAAGGTACATTTTGAACAGATAAAAAATGTGTGATCACTTTGCGATTATTCATGATTAAATATGGACATGCGATTAATCACAATTAAATATTTTATGCGATTGACAGCCCTAATTTGAATATAACAGGTGGAAATAAAAAGAGCTGGGAAATAAATGTGACATTAGGAAATAAAAGTCCCCCGAAATAAATCAAAGTGGTCCTTTGAAAAATGTCCTTTTTAAATACAAACCTATTCATCTATTTATTGAACCATGTTGACTCATTTATATTTTTATATTCAATTTTTCTATATATTTATTGCCTCATTTATGTATTTCAGGATTTATTTCATAGCCATATGTATTTATTTCATAGTCACATTTATTTATTAAAATTGACTTAAATGGCATTCCATATCCTTCCATGGAGCTGCTAATAGCTAATTCAGCATACTTGTAATGGTGCCTGACCAGTAGTAAACATACTGATATACAATACATGGTGAAACACGCAGCACTTATTACTTCATTTGCATAGTTTTATATTGGTTGTACTTAGTTGCACATGAAGTATTACATGTTAGACCTTGGGGAAAGTGTACAACCAAGTGTGTGTGTGTGTGTGTGTGCTGCTCTTAGACCATTACTATCTCTGCAGGGCAGACAGAGAGAGAGAGGGAGAGTGATAGATAGATAGAGTGAGCTCACGTTGCTGAGCTCAGCAGAAAACTACCCACCAGGTCCTGTCAGTCCTCCTCCTCCTCCTCCTCCTCCTCTTCCTTTCATCCCATCACGCCATCATGCTCTCTGTCAATAAAGCGATGAAGAGGAGGGATGGAAGAAGGGGGGTGGGGGTGAAGGGGGCTGGAGGCGAGGGGCTAGACGGATGTCCGGGTTTGAAGCTGATTGCTGCCTTTGTTCAGCAGGATTTTCAAATTGAAGCATTTGACAACAAAGAGCCGACTCTCTCCCTCTCTCTCTCTCTCTCTCTCTCTCTGTCTCCCACTCTCTCTTGCCCCTCGCTCACTCGCTCTCTCCTTTAATAGTGAAAGCCCTCGCAGGCCTTTGTGCAAAAGCTGCTCTCCCCAGAGAAAGAGAGAGAGAAAGTGAGAGAGAGAGAGAGAGAGAGAGAGAGAGATCTGCGGAGGAGGGTAAATGGCAGAAGATGGACACATCAGAGGGGAGGAAAGAAAAGAGGACGAGGAGTGCAGTTTGTTTTTGTTGATAGATGCTAATGCCCTGCACTAACTGCTCTCATATACAACTATTACATAACATCACCATTAGACCCCTGTCCTAATATTGAACATGTAAACATAAACATATTAGTGTGGCATTAACACGCAGCAGAGGGAGATGATGCAGCAAATACAGTATCATAGAGTTTCTCATCATGGCGTTTGTTCAGTGGGAATGATGACAATCATGTTTTCCTTGAAGATATGACTTGTGCAAGAAAACTTTGATTAAAGTGAAGAAGAAAATGACAAATATTGCAGTCCCTCCATTCACCTCCACCAGCACCTTCTGAAACAAGGAGAAAGTGTGTTCACTTATTGAGATGTTTTATTCATCGTGTATTGTTTAATTTTCAAGTTTTATCTAAATGGAGCAGTTCTTTCAAGGGAATTCCTGTGGATATGAACAACTGCTTGTTATCTCAAATAACTGCCTAAAGGTCATCAGGTCTGTATTTTTCGTATGTGTAATCCGATAAAAAACTTTACACACAGAAACCTTACCCACTGAGCCCGATGCGTTTTATTATTCTATTCGTTGCGAAAATTCCCAGTAGAAGATGAAAGTGAATGAATTATGTGGGTGTAATGGATAGCGCTGACCCATTAGCCCAAACGGGGCTAACGAATCTTTGATGTTAGCAAGAAGCTATGGTTTAGCTGCCTAGAGCTCAATCACTGTTGTCTAATCTTTCGTACATCCTTTGTTTTGATTCCAAACTGTTCTGCAATCAACTGCCACAATCTATCTTTAACTTCTGCATCTCTGTATTCTTTTATTTCTTTATCGTAAAGTGCTCTGTGCTAGGAGGCCAGGTGAATGTTTATCATGCCATTTTGGACGAAGGCGTTTGCACGGAGGGTTCTCTGAGTGGTCAAACAACCCACTTTTGCATTTTGAAAAAAAAACAAAAGAAACGCAGAAACCTCCGAAAACTTGACGGACGAAATTTTTGGAGTCGGTGTGTATACGTTATTGATACAACGTGACGTTGTATTTATTTAAAGTGCAACAATTTTGGACAAAATATACGAAATTGGTGTGCAAAGGACTTTAGACTTAACTTAGAATTCATATCAAAGTACATTCTTCTTTTTTAGGGAAATTACGTAAAGTCATGAGGGGGCCCCCTCGGATCCCCAAATGACTTTGGTTAGAATTAGATTGAAAACAAATGTATTTAAAAATATGCACTGATATTGAATATAAATGAAAACGCCAGACACCTCTGAAAATGCTCAGCTGGGAGCGTTGAGAGTACTTTGGAGGAGCAGCATTTTTTCAGCTGAGACGCTTTGGGTGCTTCTAGTTGCAAAATATCTGAGGAAGTAAACATTGGCAAAAGGTAGAGTACTTGCTCTGGATGAAGGAAAGTGCGGGTTCATGAGCTTTTATGGGAAAGATCTCAGCGAGTACGATTGTTCCGTTCAGATACAGATTCAGATCATCTTTATTATCCCAAACGGGGAAATTGGTTTAGCCCAGTGCTGCAGACATGAGGACAACATAAAGTCCACAGTGAAAACAATAAAAACAATAGCATAACATACACAATAAGATCACAACATACTCATAATAAAACACATTTGATCACGTCTTTGTGGTAAGCTATTTGTCCCGTCCGTTCTCCTCTGTGATTGGACGGCTGGGTAAAAAGTGACAGTGAGAAACGGAGCGTTCTACCCAAAGTTGAACATTGTTCAACCCTCAGCGACCTGAAAAAAAACCTGCCAAACACGCAGCGCTCAGCACAGAAAAGACGCTCAGCGTCAAAGCGCCTCGTCATGTTGCTGGCATTTTGACCACAGTGCAAACACGCGGCACTCCCATTGCAAAGCATTACAAAAATACGCTTGCCTCAGGAAAAAATGCTTTTGTGGACACAGCTCCTCATTGTCCAACATAAAGGTCTAAATAGTGTTTCTAGCCCTCTCCACACCGCCAGGAATACGCTTCTGTTTTATTTATTTGTTTATTTATTTGTTTGTCTCAAAGGTTGTCCAGTTTAAAGTCTGAAATTACTGATATCAGTCTAAATAATAATCATCGTAGGGCAAACTTTCAATCACAGAATGGAAACTCCCCCAAGGCTGCTAAAACTCCTAAATTCCTCAAAAAATGGTGGATTCCTTCCTTTGGGCTGGGATGGAGTCACTGCCCCAAGTGGAGGAGTATTTCAGGGTCTTGTTCATGAGTTAATGTGTGGTGGATACAACATGAGATCAACAGGCAGTAGTAATGTAGCAGTACTGTACTGTCATGGCGAAAAGGCAGTTGAGTCTGAGGATGAAGTTCCGTATTTTACCTGTCGATCTACAGTGCAACCTTCACCTGTGGTCATGAGCTGTCTGGTCGGGCGTCTGGGCTCATCCTCAGAGACAGTTAGAGGGAGATCAGAACTTGAACTGCTGCTCCATCACATTGAAAGGATCCAGTTGAGGTTGTTCAAGATCAAGACGCCTCCCTTTAGAGGCTTTTTAGGCAGCTGGGAAGACCTCCCGGGGCAGACCCAGAACAACTGGAGGGATGATACATTAGATATATAAAAAAAGTGGTGATGTGAAATACTTCAACGTGTGTATTAATGCTTTCCTTCTCTCTCTTTCTTCCTTTCAGCACCTATCGCAGCCGGTACCGGTCCTAATTTCTCATTGGCCGACCTGGACAGTTCCTCTTACTACAGCATGAGTCCGGGAGCCATGAGGAGACCGCTACCTAGCACCTCCTCCTCCAGGTACATACACAAACACGCCCTAGATCCAACTCTCAAGACCACACTTCTTATTAACTGTTATAAGACAGTACCAGACTTTTGTACACATCTGACAGTGCAGCAAATGAGAGACTATCAGAAAACAATAAGTATGATAGTAAAACAGAAAGATTAGGGCTGTCGATCGATTAAATATTTATTTTAGATTAATCCCATGATTGTCCATAGTTAATCGCTTTTAATCACAAATGAATAACACATTTTTTTATCTGTTCAAAATGTACCTTAAAGGGAGATTTGTCAAGTATTTAAGACTTTTATCAACATGGGAGTGGACTAATTTGCTTTATGCAAATGTATGTATATACTTATTATTGGAAATCAATTATCAACACAAAACAATGACAGATATTGTCCAGAAACCCTCACAGGTACTGCATTTAGCATAAAACAATATGCTCCAATCATAACATGGCAAACTGCAGCCCAACAGGCAACAACAGCTGTCAGTGTGTCAGTGTGCTGACTTGACTATGACTTGCCCCAAACTGCATGTGATTATCATAAAGTGGGCATGTCTGTAAAGGGGAGACTCGTGGGTACCCAGAGAACCCATTAACATTCACTGATCTGGAGGTCAGAGGTCAAGGGACCCCTTTGGAAATGTACATGACGGTTTTTTCTTGCCAACATTTAGCTTAAGTTTGGAGCGTTATTTAACCTCCTTCATGACCAGCTAGTCTGACCTGGTTGGTACCGATGGATTCATCAGGTTTTCTAGTTTCATATGATACCAGTATCTGCATTCTAAAACTGAGCCACTACAACCTAAAAATTGCAAGTTGGGTTAATGCGTTAAAGAAAGGAGTCGTGTTAAAACAAATTTGCGTTAAGGCGTTATTATGGCGTTAACGTTGACAGCCCTAACTGAGACCAAACTCCTTACTGACGTATATGCAGTGGTGGGATGTAGCTAAGTACATTTCCTCAAGTACTGTATCATCATGTATAATAGTAAAACACTGACAGGGAATATTTTACTGCACAATGGGGTACTTTTACTTTCAGTACTTTTACTGAACACATCACATCTAGTCCACATCTTCATGGGGAGTTCAAAAAACACATTACAATGAATATCAATAAACACATTCAATCATACATATTAATGTACATGCTGTACATGTGTACAACAAACACACACACACACACACACACATGTGTTACAGAGCTGTGTGTCCTCAGTAATACAGTTTCATGTTTAGCCTTCACAAAGCTTAACTACACACACACACACATGCTTCCAGGGTTTGCCCTGACCTCTTCTGTTAAATCGATGCGGTCGCAAGAGTCGTCTGTCTGTCTGCTGAGATACCTGCCCTGCAGCACGCACACACACACGCACGCACGCACACACACACACACACACACACACACACACACACACACATACACATATAATAGTGAACCACTGACTCAGATTAGAGTGTGTGTGTTTCCGTGTGTGTGTCCTCTTGTCTTTTTACACTCCCTCTTTCTCTTCTCTTTCCTCTCTGACTCCACACACTTCTCCAGAGACCTCCCACATACATGCACACACACACACACACACACACACACACACACACACACACAAAGTGCTGCGAGGCAGTGAAGCAGGTCCATATGGTAATATTTAAGTCTACACTAATGTCAAACACTCTTTATTCATACATCTCACTGTGTACATGCAGGTCATACACACAACACACATACACACATATATATATACAAACTCACACATACACACACTTAAATGTCTTAACCTCCTGTTAAACAATCACATCTGGTGAATGAGAGGCTTTTGGCGTGTGTGTGTGTGTGTGTGTGTGTGTGTGTGTGTGTGTGTTAATGAGTGGTCATGTAGCTGATGTAACTCTGCTCCGCTCTGACACATAAAAGCCTGAAACAACAACAACAGAGTGAAGGTAACTGAAGCGTGCAGCAGGTCTCATTAAAGGACATGTTGGCTGTGTTTTTTTAACCTTATTAAGATGCTGTTTACCATCATTCATACAGTAATGATGCAGAGCACCAAGTCACACACAGCTTCTGCTGCTTGCTGCGTTTAAATACCTTATATAGATAGAGAGAGAGAGCGGCAGAGTTTATTAATCCCAGTGGGAAATTTTATCGTTACAGCAGTTTAGTTTAGAATAAAAAAGACAAATAACATGAGCAAAAATCTATACAATACTTATCGTTAATGAGCAGAAATCTATACAATACATATCAATAATAAGTAAAAATCCACACAAGACTCATCAATAATAAGTACAAATCTATATAATACTTCTAAACAATAACTTAAAAAAGTGGGAACATTTTGTCTGTACATAAACATGTGTAAAGTGGACATAGTAGTGGAATAGTGCAAAATTCAACTCAAAGTATACTGTAGATTTATAGTGCAGTTAAGGATCAGATGATTGAAAGATGTTGAAAGACATGTCTATTTGTTTTATTGATTAAAAGACTATTTTAGAGTATCTTTCTATCAGGTTTTACTCTACTAATTCCCCTTAGCTACATCTGCGCTGGAAGCAAGAAATTATGCAAACTAAAGTCAATTAAATGTGAGTTTCCTGTCTATAAAATCAAATGTGCTCCATTAAACTGTGTTTGAGCTCAATGAGAAGCAGCGGCAGAGACCAGAGTTTCAACATTTTTTCACTGCAGGACTTTTTTTTCCAAGAACCCACGAGAAATTTTAGGAACTCAGGAACTTTACCTGCATTTTGACCAAAGGCATCAAGGTCTAAATTTAGTTCTTGGTCCAGAGGCAGTACTTTTCCATGATCCCAGAACTCTTAAGTGCAAATGAAACTTTTGTGCATCAACAAGAAGGTTTACAGGGACCGCTCACATGCAGACCAAGGTCTGCAGGTCTGTCTCGGAAGTATATCCAGATTTTCAGGGTGGAGTTTGCTGAACTGAGTGACGCTAATTGGTCAAATACGATGCTTGTGTACAGCGTTGGCCTTTGGACTTGTCTAAAAGGAGCGAATAAGTCAGAACTTAGCTTAATATCCTAATTGTTTCAATGCCGTTATATTCTAAAGTAGATCCCACTCCACCTCTGCATGTCTCCTTTTCAACATCTGTTTATTCTTCAGTTGTGTGCACCAATATACAGCTAGAACAACTTCATTTGTGTTGATGTGAAGAAAGCCCTCACTTCTCTTCACACTCAATCCATTATTGGTCTTTTTGAAGTGCAAACAAGTGACTTTTAGTTCCTGATTTAGCTTTTTACGGTT
>CAKAOH010024184.1:6393-73477 GCA_916701665.1 Sebastiscus tertius | reverse complement strand
CTCCTCTGACCTCTGACATCAACAAGGTATTTCCGTCCACACAACTGCCGCTCACTGGATCCTTTCTCTTTTTCGGACCATTCTCTGTATACCCTAGAGATTGTTGTGCGTTAAAATCCCAGTAGATCAGCAGTTTTTGAAATACCAGCCCGTCTGGCACCAACAACCATGCCACGTTCAAAGTCACTTAAATCCCCTTTCTTCCCCATTCTGATGCTCGGTTTGAACTTCAGCAAGTCGTCTTCACCACGTCTAGATGCCTAAATGCATTGAGTTGCTGCCATGTGATTGGCTGATTAGCTATTTGTGTTAACAAGCAATTGAACAGGTGTGCCTAATAAAGTGGCAGGTGAGTGTGTATATATATATATATATATATATATATATATATATGTGTGTGTGGAAACTGCAATAACTGACCGAAGTGAATTGGTATAATGTGAGCAGTTCATTTCCTACAGTCAGTTTCCATCTGTGAATTAATGAAATTCATTAAAACTTGTTCTAACTATTTATTCTATGAAAGTATTATAGAAACTATGGTTCGTAGAATTGAGCTGGAGTGGTCAAAGAGCAAAGTGCATTGGAGGTTAAATCAATGGAGATTATACTATTATGCTGAGCTGTTGTGACACAATGAGCTTGTTTGTGATGTGTGTGAGCGAGTTAGAGGTTGAAAGTGTATGTACTCACTTTATGTTTGTATATTCACAATTTAAAGTGTGTGTGTGTGAGAGTGTCTGTGTGTGTGCGTGCGTGCGTGCGTGCTTGTGTGTGTGTGTGTGTGTGGGCGGGGTGGTACTAGAGGTCCAGGACGGGGGCACAAGGCTTTTTCTCTGAAAGCACACTGTAATTCTCTCTGTATTTTCTTCGAGCCCGGTCAGGATGAGAACAGCACTGTTCATTGTTTGTCTCCTTCCTGCGCTGACAGTGATCGCACAGACGACACCAGGTAAGAACACACTTAATTTTAACCTCATATCAGGGCAGGACATTCTGATGCACCAGCCATATAGATGACAAATGCATAGGTCCAATGCACAATGTTCTAATACCGTAGCAGCCCAAAGGAATGTTAAGAACAATCTTACACAAATACATTACGTAGACTAAGAATGACCATATTGACATTAAGACTAAAAAGGAACCCTGTTCACATTGTCAACTTTTCTTAAGCTACCAATAACAGCCTTGTTGTAGCTTGTCCATTGTATGGGAGTTGTTTTTTTTTTAAAGGCTTTCCTGAAACAATACCTGGATTAAGGAATTTCCAAACCCATCCAGTAATACCTGGATTGACACTGCAGTTTTGGTTTTTTTGCAATCACTTATATGCATGTTTCAATGCTAAAAGTACACTTTTTAAAACCAGCGGTGGAAGAAGTATTCAGATCTTTTAGTACAAAAGTTGTTAGGGACACTGTGTATGTGCTGCATGTGGGGAACTCCACAGACACACCATGCAGTAATGGAGATACAGTACATGCAGTATCAGACGAAAATAAAAAAGAATGAAATAATGCACCCACCCATGGATCATTTCAACGCTCTACCTGTAACCTGACTGAGTTAGGCAATCAGTCACAGTCAGTATGTCTGAATCCACTCTTTGTTTCTCAAAGTCTTATTATTGTTCAGTGGCAACACAGTGCAGACTTTTCAAATCAATCTACACTTTCATTCACATTATTAAACAACAATAACATAACTTTGAGGTTAATCAAAACAGGCATGCTCACAGTGATGGATTACCTTATTCAAGCAAGTTTCAAGACTGCAAGGTAACTTTGATGTTCAACACATTCTTAGCAAATTAAAAATGTGCTATTAGTATACTTATTTTAAACTTAAAATAAGAGAGCCTACTTTCAGTTTACTTTGTATGTACTTATCAGAGATATACTTAATTATAGTATAAGTATACAGTAAAGTCTAAGTATACTTGACTTATACTTGTACTTAATCTTTTGATCGAGATATACTTCAGAAAAGTATGATTAAGTATTCTTGCCTTATAGGCCTACGTGAAGGTATACGTGGCTTGTAGTTGAGCTTACTTTTTAGTAACCTATTAAAGTGGTTAAGAGTTTATAAACAAATGTTTTAATATGAATTTACTTCATGGCATGCGAGGAAAAAATTTATTTATTCTTTTTATCATCACAAAACATCAAGTGATACATAAATCATTGGCTAAGTACTATACGTTAAAGTATAACTTTCATAAACTAAAAAGTGGGCTACAAGTAGATATACAAGTATACCTGCAGTGAAAAAACTATTAAACTGAGAATACTTTAAAGTGTACTTTCATAAACTAAAAAGTGGGCTACAAGTATATAACTATTAAACTATTTAACAGTATACCTATTCACTTGTAGTATAGTTCATAGTATAGTTGCAGTACAAAATGCAATTTTGATGTGAACTAGTTGTGTACTCAAAGTTTACTGTTCTTACACTTGAAGTGTACACATAAGTGGGCCAATTTAGTCCCAAGAAGTATTGAATTAGTACACTTACACTTACAATACATTGATATTAGTATACATAAAGTATACTTTGGGGAAATATACTTGAACTTTACTTAAGTATACTTCATAAAATAAACTTGTAGTATACTACTTTTTCGTAGTAGGGTTGGGAAATGGCCGGCAGTAATGTAAAATAAACATTGATTGTAACCTTGCTGCTGTGGTCCGTTAACACACCCACACATACTGTACCTGTATCTTCAGCAGGGAGCGTTGACCCAGTGGTCTCTCTGAAAGATGGCCGAGTCAGAGGGGGATACATTACGGTGAAAGGCACAGAGAGGAGGGTGAAGCAATACCTGGGAATCCCCTTTGCCCGGCCCCCTGTGGGGCCCCTCCGCTTGGCTGCTCCGCAGGATACAGAGCCCTGGGAGGGGGAGAGAGACGGCACTCACGAGCCTCCCATGTAAGACTGGGTGACTACTGAAGCACCAAAGGGCAAAGACCATGACAATATTTGAGGAACTGTTTTTTTTCTCTCTGGAAGACACACACTATCTCTCTCTCTCTCTTTCTGTGTCTCTCTTTCTATTTCAGGTGTATCCAGGATCCAGATATAATTGTGAATCTTTCTAGGACCATGTCAATGCAATACACCCCACCAGAGCTCTCAGAGGACTGTCTGTATCTGAACGTATACACTCCAGCTGAGGCAACAAAGGGGGACAAACTGCCGGTGGGTTAAACAGACAGCGTGTATATACTGTAGAGGTGGTGACAAAATAACACAATCTCCTTACAGTGTAAATGCAATCCAATAAAACAGCCCTACATTAAAGGCATTAACATTTGTGAAGGGAGAAGGTAACTCATGATGTTGTTGGAGTGCACTGAATTCTAAATGTGAGACATTCATGTTATTTTGTCAACCTCCTGTCTTTATGCCGAGTATAGAACTGTCCATTGTGTAATGTCAAATGTGTTGGCTGCTCATTAACTTTGTTCAAACAGAGCTGTTCGATTTTAACACAGAGTTGGTAGACGTGGTTGGTTATTTCATCTTGGTTAGCTTGTTAGCTTGCTTTGTTGATGTAAAGATGTGCTTCTGTTCATTATTCAAATTAAGACACATCCTTGGTCTGATGATTCTGCTTACCACTTCATATTACTTCAACACTTATCAACTGTCAGTTTATCAACTTTCAGTTCTTGCAGTTTAAAAACTATTAAACTAGTAGTTTACTGAGAGTATACTTTAAAGTGCACTTTCAGAAACTAAAGAGTGGGCTATAAGTATAAAACTAGTAAACTATTAGTATAGTGTAGTTGCATTACAAAATAAAACGTAGGTTTAAACTTGTTGTGTACTCAATATTTATTATTCTTACGCTTAAAGTACACTTAAAAGTATACTTTTATAAACTAAAAAGAAGGCCAATTTAGTCCCAAAAAGTATTAAAGTAGTACACTTACAAGTATACTACTTTAAATTGCTATTAGTAAACTAGTATAGGTATATTAGATTAGTACAGGATACTACTATACTTACATAAAGTTTACTTGGGAAATATATACTTGATCTTTACTTATGTATACTTCATAAAATAAATTTGAAGTATACTTCTTTTTCGTAAGGGTAACCAAATGACACTTCAACTGCTTTCAGTGCTTTCTAGTCAACTAGAAGTCTCAACTGCTTTCATCTCTTATTCTTTAACAGTTCAATGGCTTTATAATCTTACTCTTCAGAGAGTTGAAAATCTTTCAGCCATTACACTTCAACATACACTTCAACTACTTTTACTGCCCACATCCTGTTCTAGCTACAATGCTATTTATGCAATCACATACTGTAGAACACAGTGTTTTATGGACATACCCCAAGCGACTCTAAACAGTACAGTTTTGTAAACAAAACTATTGATCTCGGTTTATAATGGGCCGGTGAAATTTGTTTCTAATGCATCACAATGTAGGCAAGGCATTCATTAATTTAATTTCAATATTTATTTCGAACATGTAAAATAAAAAAATACAAAATAAAAAAAAGAGATTGATCATACAAACAAGTGGACAGACAGTAAAAAGTAATATTTGCATACAATGAAAAGCATAAGCAAAAGAAATTGTCAAACACTTGATGCCTTGGTTTACATATTCGAAAAGGAGTGAGAAGTATACAAACTTATTTAATCCCACCCCTTCTCTATAAGTCATTCATTGATAACTAACCAGCTTCCTTATTGAGTTAAACATATACTCTAATTAATTTTCCTAAACTTGTCTAAATATAATAATTATTACTTTCATATCTCTGTCAAAATATAAATAAAAATAAAAATATTAATTAATTACCGATATAATTATCCTTATCAAAATATAAATTCATTATCAATCAAGAATACCAATTCATTAATTATAAATGTATCTTAATCAAAAATACAAATTCATTACTTACATATTTATCTTAATCACATTGACTAGTTGTTATCTTTTTGTTTATGTATATATTGTTATTTATAATATACAATACGCACAGGCAATACAATATGCTATATATATATCTATATATAGATATATATATATATACAATACACAGCATCCGACCATGCATATAAAATACAATATAAAATATGAT
The DNA here is from genome assembly GCA_916701665.1 of Sebastiscus tertius. NCBI lineage: Eukaryota > Metazoa > Chordata > Actinopteri > Perciformes > Sebastidae > Sebastiscus > Sebastiscus tertius. The sequence continues at coordinate 68,365 of CAKAOH010024184.1, read as the reverse complement.
AATTATACATTAGTCTTATACACATACATACAGTATATATACACATACACAAACAGATATACAAATACATATAATGTATATACATGTACATACACACATACTGCATATTGCACATACACGTACTGTACATACATAGATGCACACATATACTGTATACACATATACATATGTACATGAACACATACATACACATATTGTACATACCAACACATATGCATACACCCACATACCCAAAATCAAATATCTACAAATTTACATTATTCTTTACAGAAAAAAAGAGGAAGATAAACTAAGAGAGAATACATATTAAGTAACCAAATACATAAATAAATAAACAGCACTACAAACGCATTACAACCGGTTGTATAACTGTCTGTGTGGAGAGGTCAGCTGTGAACAGCAGGCTTCTGTCTTGTGTGTCATCAGGTGATGGTGTGGATCCACGGAGGAGGTCTGGCAATGGGTGCAGCTTCTCAGTATGACGGAGCTCCATTAGCTGCTTATGAAAACATAGTGATGGTTATTATTCAGTATCGCCTCGGCATTCTGGGATTCCTGAGGTAAGGGATTGTGGTGCTCATCACATTTCTGTCTGGTTTCAAATAAAGAAATACATATCCACAGTATCACAGTGAAATGATTCTCAAAGTTTCTTGACTTTTTTCTGTTCCAAAGCACCGGAGACGAGCACGCTCCGGGCAACTGGGGTTTCTTGGACCAGCTAGCAGCCCTGAGATGGGTGCAGGCAAATATTGAGGCCTTTGGCGGCGATCCACAAACTGTCACAATCGCTGGAGAATCTGCAGGAGGCATCAGTGCATCCACACTGGTAAAGAAAACTAATCACTGGAAGAAAACATGGAAACCTTGTTAGTTACATCTATACATTTGTAACATGTTTAGGTAACCCAGATCTGTGCTAATTTATGAGTGCATCTTGAATTTATTATTTATCATGCCATGTATCGTTCCTTATGTATAGACTCTGTCTCCACAAGCACAAGGACTATTTCAGAGGGCAATTTTTCAAAGTGGAGTGGCAATGCTTGGGACCTTCATTACAACACATCCTTTGAGTCATGCCAAGGTACTGTAATATGTAAACTGAGTAGATTCCCATATGAAAAAGTAGTATAATTCAAGTTATTATTATGAAGTAAACTTGAAGTAAAGTTCAAGTATATTTCCCAAGTATACTTTATGCAGTAAGTATACAAATATCAATGTACTAGTAATATACTTGTAAGGGTACTACTTCAATACTTCAATCTTGGGACTAAATTGGCCCACTTTTTAGTTTATAATTGTTGTATCTGGATATATTTCTTTAATGTATTTGTCATTTTTATTAATCTCTTTCTTATACCTAGTTTGTTGCCAACCTTACTGGATGTGACCGCAGCAGCACAGAGGAACTGGTCCAATGTATGAGGGGAAAAAGTAAAGATGAGCTAGTTGATGCAACTAAAAAGGTAAATGGTCTTGTGAAGGCATGCAAGCAGGTGTTACAGATGTGTTTAACCTCTGAGACCCACAATAGACCCGTTTTAGTCACCAAGACCTTGAGGAACACCATAGAAAAAGCCATGCTGTGATTTGGGATCAAAAACTTTTGACATTTTGAGATTTCTGCAAGGATTGCATTTATCGGCGATTGGATGGCGAGCACTTCTGTTGTGTAAATTGCTCAGAAGCCCCCTTATTGTCTATCTAGCTAAGAAAGCCATCCATCCTCTGAATGCTCTAGGTCTCTAGTTTGTGTCTGTAAAGTTTCATGAGGCTGTGATTATCCTAGAGGTCACCACAGGTCATTTTATTCAGTGAGGTCAATGAAATATCTCCTATGGGGACTAACATCATCACACATGAATACAGTTGGGCTCATTGGATCATTGAAGAGTCTCAGCTTTACAGGGATACCCAATTTATGTAATTCAAGACTGTTTAGGGACCCCAGTATGCAGAAATATTCAGATACACCATTTTAGAATCAGAGAAAATAACACATTTATACTGCATGAAAAAAAACTGCATGTGATTATAATAAAGTGGGCATGTCTGTAAAGGGGAGACTCGTAGGTACCCATAGAACCCATTTTCAGTCACATATCTTGAGGTCAAAGGTCAAGGGACCCCTTTGAAAATGGCCATGACAGTTTTTCCTCAACAAAATTTAGCCCAACTTTGGAGCACCATTTAGCCTCCAACTGAACCTACTAGAGCCTCTGAAAGACAGTAAAGTCAGTCGGGATCCCATGGGTCTCAGGGGGTTAATCTGATTGTGTGTTTTATTGTATTTCCTGGATCTTTTTGTCGTGACAGAGTAATTCAAGTTAAATTAGGAGGCCAAATCTAGCCAGAAAACCTTCTAATTTTACTAAATTTATCTGTGTGTCTCCAGATGAAAGAGCACTGGATTAAGACCTAAATTTAGCATTTTAAAATTGCGGATTACTGCAATCCAGATGACAAATCTTAAATTATTCAACCTAAAAAGAAACCAGCTGTAAATATCACACGGTGCTGGTGAACAAACTAATAGAAACCTCACCCAAAAGGGAATTGTCAAGGCTAACTATAGCCACCAGATGGCAGCCTGTGAACACCCTTGGCTGGTAAACACCCATTGAAAGTTTGGTTTGCCTTCATCATCCACAAAGTTGTATCGATGCTCAACAGCAGTGAGTTCTGTCTTGTGTTTAGATGAAACTTTTCCTGGGAGGTGTGGTGGACGGCGTGTTTCTGACTGACACAGCAGAGGAACTTCTCAAGAGGAAAGAAGTGTTGAAGGTTCCAGTGATGTTGGGAGTAACCAACCATGAGTTTGGATGGATCCTGCCTCAGGTCACACAGTTCTCAATGCTTTCACTCCCAAGTGTTCAGACATAATATGCTTTACCCAGCCTCTGTGACAATTCCAGTACTCCTATTATTTATGTCAGTGTCACCCAATCTTCAGATTATCTCTTTTCTGAAAGGAATTATGGTGGTTGTCTTTATCTTGAAGGATTTATACTTGTTCTTGAACTGATACTGATTCTGTTTCATGCTGATCACAGAGCTTCGCCCCTCCTGGCTGGGAGAACGGCATGAACAGAGAGGCTGTGCTGGCAGTGGTGAACATGTTCAATCCTACAGGGGTAAGCTCCATGGTAGCTGTTGCTGCTTGTTGATGATAATGATTGATTGAGGCTAGAGAGTTGGTTTTTATATGTATATTTATTTATATGACACTTTTTATTTATTTGACTGTTTAGTTTTAAAGCAGCAGTGGGTAGTAATGGAGCAAATATGATTAAAATAAGTTATTTTTATAAAACGGTCACTATATCCTGACAGTAGTGTATGAGACAGGTAATCTGAAAAAAATCACGAGACTCTGTGTCCTCCTGTATCCTCCTGTGTCCTCCGGTGCTCTTAATGGCATCTGCAAGATTTCACAGACCGGAGGAAAACAGCCAGTCAGAGCTGATCTGGAGTCTGCCGTCTATGAGCAGCTGTCAATCACTCGCAAACTCCGACCAAACGGCCAAACTAGGCAGCGCTGATCAAATATGAATCAATATTCTAAATCTGACGGTCCAACCTTCCTCCTTGTTCCAGGCCTCCTTTGCCAACAACCTCCTCGTTGACGAATACTTGAAAGACGCTAAAACACCGGAGGAGATCAGAGACGCATTCACTGAAATCATAGGAGACCTGCTGATGACGCTGCCTGTCGTCAAGGTGGCCGGATACCACGCAGGTGAGAAGGTGCACGGCACATAGAGAGCATCTTGACACCTCTGTAAATAAATGGAAACAACTTGTTTGTGTCACACACAGAAGACTAATTGATTAAAGGCCTGTGTCGGAGGACATTCTGCCAATGTTGGTGCAATTTGCTGATTACTTGATGCTCCATTAATTTCATCTTAAAGTGGAAGTGAAATGTTCAGCCAAGTTAAGCTGCTTTACTAAATGGATTTCCACTCTGATAAACAATTATATAACAAACATGACAAATGTCAGCATTTAAGAGAAAAAAATCAGCTTTGTTTCATCTTTCCTGCAGCTTTAGTGGTGAGAGCGCCGCCATGTTGCAGTACTCTAGCCTGTGACGTCACGAGGTTGGTTGGCTCGGCCGAGTTAGGCAGATACAACGGTAGAGACTGTGAAAGATGGAGACTGAGGAGACACAGGACAGGAGAAAACAAAAGAGGGGACACTATTGTATTGTTCCTGGATGTAAAGATGAGTTTTACAATGTTAAAACCAACGATAAAACAGTCTGTTTCATAAACTGAAACTGAAACGGAGATGAGTAAGTTACTGCAGCGCTGGCTAGTGGCACTGAAAGAGCTCTCCGAGCCCACACTGAGTCCAGCTGCAGCTTACTGTCTCCCCATCTCCCCATCCTCTCCTCTCTCTGATCACCTGTCTCTGTCTCTCCATCTCCCGTCCTTTCTCTTCTCTGATCACCTGTCTCTCCTCCTCTGCTGTCTCATTCAGACCGTTCAAAGACAGGGTCACTAAGAAAATAAACGCCCAAAGCACTACTTTATTCTTGCACGCATACGGACCGACTCGGTGGGCTGCTGTCAGCAGCAACTCCGAGTGGTGTGGCCAGGGAATTGGGATTATAACCGAGTGAGTGATTTAGTTAGTGAGTTAGTTGAAGTAGGACACAGGTAATATTAGGCCGATAACGTCTCTAGTGTTCTTTGGTGATAAGTTTGACTTTGTGATGTTAGTTTTGGTATGCTAATGTTGAGCCTAGCTAGCTACCGGTAAGTTATATAAACAAACGCTATAACGTGGGCTTCAGAATAAAGTAGTGCTTTCAGCGTTCATTTTCTTAGTGACCCTATCTTTGAATGGTCTGAATGAGACAGCAGAGGAGGAGAGACAGGTGATCAGAGAGGGGAGAGGACGGGAGATTGACAGACAGCCAGCTACAGTAATATTACTGATCTCCGTTTCAGTGTCAGTTTATGAAACAGACTGTTTTGTCCTTGTTTTTAACATTGTAAAACTCATCTTTACATGCAGGAACAATACAATAGTGTCACCTCTTTTGTTTTCTTCTGTCCTGTGTCCCCTCAGTCTCCGTCTTTCACAGCACTACCGTTGTATCTGTGTAACTCAGCCAAGTCGACCAACCTCATGATGTCACAGACTACGTACGGCAACATGGTGGTGCTCTTGTCACAAAAGATGAAACAAAGCTTCTTCTTTCTTTTAAATGCTGACATTTATTATGTTTATTATATAATTGCAGTGGAAATTAATTTAGTAAACCTGCTTAACTTGGTTGAACGCTTCACTTCCACTTTAACTTGGTATAAGGAACATCTCATAGAGTTCTTACTTCACCCTGTAGTGAACAACGATCATTACCTGCAAGGAGTTGATCTTTGACCTTCATCTCACAGCCCAAGCATATACCTCTTGTCTTTTATCTCCTTGGTGTATTTAGATGCGGGTGTTCCAGTTTACATGTATGAGTTTGTATATCGTGCTGAGATACACAAACACACCAGACCCAGCTTTGTGAAGGCAGATCATGCGGACGATGTCGGCTTCATGTTTGGTGGATGTTTCTGGAATGGACATATAAAAATCATAGGTAGGTAATAATATATATCTGTAGATTACGGGCTCCTGCTCCTGTCTTTTCTCAGTGACTAAGTCGTATGAATATCAGACATGCCCAACTTCTAGGACTTGGTGGAATAAATGAAGGAATGAATGGGATCATGTGGCTACAACTTAATAGCACTGAAGTGACTTCAGATCACGGTAGATGGGTATCAGTGATTAATTTTGTGATTCAACTTTTCCTATCCCATCTTCAGGCAACATTACCAAGGAGGATGAAAGTCTTTGTAGGACCATGATGGCATACTGGGGCAGTTTTACCCGTACTGGGTGAGTAAGCACTGAGAACAACAATATCATTAAAAGCTGTGCTAATCAACATTTCTATATTAAAGCAGCAGTAGGTAGAAATGGAGCAAATATTATTCAACAAAGTTATTTTTATAAAACGGTAACTATATACTGACAGTAGTGCATGAGACAAGTAATCTGGGAAAAAAATCATGTTCCTCTGTGTCCTCGATGTCCTCCGGTGCTCCTAATGGCATCTGCAAGATTTCACAGACCGGAGGAAAATAAGCAGTCAGAGCTGATCTGGAGTCTGCTGTCCAGCTGCCGTCTATGAGAGCCGGCTGTCAATCACTCGCGAACTCCGACCAAACAGTCAAACTAGGCAACGAGGATCAAATATGAATCAATATTCTGTTACTGTAATGACTATTTCTCTCCTCAAATGTTTTCAGAAACATCTTGTAGTGTACTGTTTAGCTGTAAAATGAGAAAGTTGGTGACCCGGCAGCCATGTTGAAATCATGGATGTATTAAGAGAACTGGATACAGCGTTGGAGGCGGGGCCCCATTCATTCCTATGAAAGTTGCCCAGTGGCGCATGAAGCCAAAATGGCTCGACTTCTGGAAAAGTACCCGGATCTTACGGTGAACTTCCGCATCCATTGAACCGTCGGACATGCGCAGTAGCGTCCACTCGGTCCGTGACTCAGTCACGGGCTCACAACGTCACGCGGTTGTCACGGCTTGCGCTGTCGTCGCGGTCCGGGTCTCATTCACATGAACGGAGGAAGGGAAATAACTCTGGATTCATCTATTAGTGCATTTTACAACTTTGAGGACATAATGATTTAAATAAGGGCTATTAGAGTGTTCATACTGGGAAGTTGATTCACCTCAAATTAAATCAGTAGCAAACCTATGTGTAGACCGCCCTAATGTCCGTGGCTGTCGTGTTTGTATATCTCTTCAGCTCTCCCAGCAGTGCTGGCGTCGTCAGTTGGCCTCAATATGACAGGCAGCAGCAGGAGTACATGGAGCTGGGCCTGACGCAGACGGTGAAACAGAAACTGAAGGAGGACAGGATCCATTTTGCTACAGTCATCCTCCCTCAGAAGCTCCAACAGTTAGCAGCAGCAGCAGCAGCAGCAGCCAAACCTGGAAACTGATCTCTGCAAGCTGTCATGTTTATATTGGTCCCAATTTTGAGAGGTTTTATGCTTCCTCACCAAAACTAACTAGTATAATGTTAATTACTGCCTTCACCCCTTTATCTCTATTTTAGAATATATTTACTTACTTCTTTTGCAAGTCTTTATATTCCATGCATGTATCTTTTTTTGACATGTATTTTGTAAAATAGCTGTAATTAAAGGAAACCCTTCATTGCAAAGAAAGAAAATGTGTGTCTTGTTAAACCCATAGATATATATACATAGACGCCTCATTGGGCGCTTCAGCCCGTTGCAGCAATACATCAAGGTGGGCGCCATATTGGACCAGGCAAGACAGGCCTGTAACCCTATACAAGTGAATGGGGGAGCTGCTGTTTTTCTGGATAAAAAGCTCTATAACGTCTACATTTCTTAACCGATTTCAACGAGTCGTTATTATATTAAAGGCTTTATGATCTACGAGGAGAAGAAACATAGAGTTTTGTCTCCAGTTACTTAGAATCTGGATAGCTGAGCTATAATTGCTGCTAGATGCTCAGGAGACGAGTGTGTACCGTCGGCTGACATGAACTGAGTTACTGACCTGATAGAAAATAATTCATTTATCAGAAGGAATTGTTAAAACTCACGTTTGTCAAGTATGGCTTTGGCTTATTTTCCTTGTTTAAGGTTAATACTTGTAGACAGGTCCCTGTATAATATAATATAATATAATATAATGAAATGTCTTCCTCCATCTTAGCGGTCATGCTTTCAGTCTATAGGCTACCACTAACACTGCTACAGCAATTACTATTATGTACTTACTAATTAGAGCAATCAAAATAACAGGCAAATAGTAGTACATAAATAAATAATGGTAACAATAAATATTAGTATAATAATTATTATGTTATGATTTGAATTTATTAAATAATGGTGATACAAAAAAATATTTAAAAAATAATCTAATAGTGTAATTGTTAACCAAGACATGCCATCAGTTTTATTGTTTGCAATATTAGACATATTGTTTTTAATACGTATCGTACATTTCATGTTTTAAACACGTATATATCATGTTAGATATGAACATCAATAAGTTAACATTAACTTATATCGATCAGCTTACAATAACGAACGTTACTCACAGCTGTCAGAGCATTTGATTTATTGATTGCTGTCGGGATAACAAAAAATGTTTTTGAAGAACACTACCAACTTAATCTCAATGCCCGATTAAAGAATAATACTGTATATCATATACTCCTACTCCTTGAAGTTGGACCTAATATATACTGAGATATTTGGGCTAGTTAAGTCCAGCTACCTATTCTGAGACATTAGATAAACGCTGACTCAGGTCATCACGGTTGAAAACAAAAAGCGGATTTCCTTTCACAAACCATAGCAGCTTTTATTTGAGGAGATTAATAGACGTGAAACAAATCCTTCAGTATCATCAAATATAATCAGTAGCAGCAAAATCTGGACCTCTGTCTGTGTAAATCTTGGATATCTGTGACTGTTTGGTGGTTAATTATATTGTTAATTAACCACCATTCATGTGAGGAATCAGTAGTAAAGAGAGACAGACTGCCCGTTCGATTAAGGAATGTGCAAACGTCCAGGTTCAGGTGACAGATTTGATCCAGTAACATTCTGTTCTATAGGTTCACATCATTATTGTTATATTTTACTGCACACAAGATACAATTTCTGTTTATTGATTTAACTGAGATAACTTGTGAAGAAGTTTAAATATTTAAATGCACTTACAAATCAATATAAGAATCCTAATTCCACAATGCAAAATGTAACCTGGTTAAAGTGAAATTAAAACCGTTGTTCACAAAACAACTTTTCCTGACAGACAGCGATGTTGTAGCCTGTTCAACATCTACTTAATAAAACAACATTGCTACATATTGAGGTAAGAGGCACACTTTTCATTCATTTATTACGTCCTCTCTCTCTTAAATCACGTCTCATCTTCAGTTCACTTTCTAGTTCACTCGCCAAGAATAGAAGTGCAAGACGAGCGAAAGGAACACCGTAACACTGACGCAGTGCGACAGTGTCACAACATGGACCTGCAGAATGATTTGTAACTGTTCATAGGATTGCTCTACCATTCATGATGATGATGAACGGTGAGTTTCTAATTGTCTGGTGGAGAATTCACTCGACCTTCTCCCATGTCTCTTCTTTGAATTTTCACAAATATGCCGTTTTTAGGTCCCAGAGTGCTTGACGACTTTAACTCGAGAGGAACCTGCACAGAGAAAAGAAAAAAGCATATGTAAACAGCAACATCCTTCATATATTTCACATGTGTTCTAAATGAATGATTACTTACGTTCATAACCACATATGTAAATAGCTGACAGATGCATATTGAATTTTGACTATTATATCATAAGTCATTGGTTAATTTGTGCAAATTACAGCAATCTCAAATGTCTAATAAAAGCTATACATATTATTGATAATTATATATGCAAAAAAACGGCTACACACTCTGTTTCGTCTTTTTGGATTGTCATATGTTGGTAAAACCCCAAAGCAACTACAATAAGTGAACATAACATAACAGCTGTGACTACACTCTGCCCGATCCCTTATTTCTTGATTGATTTATTTACACAGATGCTTTAATATCTTAATTTCTTTATTATAATATAACCAATGAGTGCATGATGATGGCGTTTTAACAAATCATCAGCTACAAAAGGTGACCGGCTGATTTTCAAATGCACATGCGTAGTGTGTAAATGCTGTCTTCTGTGTGTACGAATCGTTTCTAAGACTCGAAAAGTGTCCGACCCACCTTGGTCTCCGAGCAGGCCACGATGCTGAAGCTGCGGAACAGACGCACTAGAGCCATTTTGATTTCCAGCTGGGCGAGCCTCATTCCCACGCAGTTCCGGGGACCGGCCCCGAACGGCAGGTATACGAATGGATGTCGACTGGCCTTGGCCTCTGGTGTGAATCTGGAGATCAACCGCAAGTTATATATTTTGGATGAATTAAAAGCAGTAAAGAATAGGAGTCAATCAGTATTAAAATAGTGTGTTTCATTTAGGGCAATGCAGGGATTTTACTACTTTCGTTATAGTCGTGTACTACGAGATTCAGGTGATATTGAAGCACAATGAGCAGGCACTATAGTTTTGCTTATTTACTGTAAGAGCAGCTTCCTACCGCTCAGGGATGAACCTCTCAGGCTCTGGCCAATGCTCTGGGTCTTGGTGGAGGAAGCCCGCTGGGATCTCCAGCGTCGCTCCTTTAGGGAGGAACTGGCCGTTCACCACACAGTCATGGTCGATGTCTCTCGCATACCTTTGTTGGACAAAATACCATGAATGCATGTTTTATACACCTAAACTAATTTTTTCCTTCTTTACTCCATGTGGTTCCTGTATGATTAGTATAAACATAACAACAAATAGTCTGTATGTATGCACAGAAATAAGGGAACTTGTTCCTCGTGACCATACTAAATTTAATAAAAAATCTTTTATCCTCATTTAATGCTCTTAATTTACCTGAATGCAGGAGGGTAGAGGCGCAATGCTTCACTTATAACCATATCTAAATACTTCAGCTCCTGGACATTAGTGTAATCTGGTGACTCCTGCAACAAAAGGAAAAATAAGCAGATTTTTCAGCATTATTCAGTAAAGGTTTTTAACATTAAAAAAAGGAAAACAAAAAAAGTGCACTAGATTAGTCTTGCTAGTCTTGTAACTAGCTGAAGACAATGAGATCAGGTCAAACCGTGACGCAGCACACTCACATGTCTGGTGAAGAAATCATCCACCTCTTCCTGTACTTTGCATTGGCTTTCCGGGTGGATGGCCAGGAGGTAGCTGGTGAAGGCCAACGTGTTGCTGCTGGTTTCGTAGCCCGCCAGAAGGAAAACAAAAGCCTGGCCCACGATCTCATCCTCGGTTATCATCTTTTTCTGTGGACGCCTGGAGGGGGGCTCCTGTGGCTGAGGACGGTCGTCCTGATCAGAGGACGACGGCTGTGTCTGCTGGTTCCTGTGATGATCCGGCTCACCGCCGTGGTTCGCTGTGTCAAAGTGTTCCAAAGACACGCACTCCTTGCTGGTTCGTGCATCCAACATCAGCTGAAGGAAGTCTCGACGCCTCTACACGCACAATCACCACCCACAATAAATTCATTTAAAAAAACGATGGAAGATTTCACTGTATTTGAGATTATTAAACGTCCATGAGATTCACCTGTTCAGGCGGCTGCTCCTCTCTCTGCTTGATGATCTTCTGAATGCTGTTGATGAAGAAGTGATTCATCTGGTCTCGTCTTTTGTTGGGGATGAGTCCCACCAGAGGAGCCGAGATGAATGGAAAAGCAACTGGACGCACAAACCAAATTCGTTGGTGTAAGTCTACCTGAAATGCCAACTTTACACATACGCATATGACTGCACAATCATAAAAAGGGACTGTTTGTAACTTTCAGAAATGCTTGTTAACAGCGACATCGGTGGCCGTTAAGTCAATGAAAGTCAGCGTCGCGCTTGCTCGCTCTAAATAGACCTGAACGAGCATCGCTCAAAACAGTGAGGCAACACACGTCAGCTAAAACCACAATATCACTCTATATTTCAGCTGCTTGGCAGTAATGTTAGCTGACCAGACGAAAGTCTCTCCGTGAATAACTGCTGATCCTAGTGTTGGCTTTTCCTGCCTCAGCCTCCCGATTGCGGTCAGAACAGGGGAGGTACCGGCACCTGGTCGGAGACGATAACGTTTCTCGCTGTTTCTCCCGTCACTTCACAAGACACGGGAAACCTCTGTTGGTCTGGAGGAGCTGCAGCAGTTATTTCTGCACAAATGTCCACTGTACATTCACTAGATATTCTCAGAGCTAAATTAACTCTTCCGCAGTGTGTAGTGTGCACGCTTGCAAGTGAGAGTGGAGCGAGAGAGCGAGAGAGCGAGAGAGCGAGAACGCGCGCGCTGTCTGAGTGAAGGTAAGCAGGCAGCGGAGGAGTGACTCCGGCCACACGCGAGCGCGCATATGCGAGGTACATTTATACGCTTAAAAAGTTACAACGGTCCCTTTAAATGTATGTTTTTAAGTTTTAAATAAATCTATCAATATCTTATATATATGTATGTGTATATATATATATATATATATACAAATATATATGTGTGTATATATATATATATATATATATATATATAAATAACAATACAAACTGATTGGACTGACTGAAAAACAGCACGATGGGCCTGAAGAAAGAAAAGGAGAAGAACGACTGCGCATGGCGGACAAACGGGTCGTCTGGGTTGTTCTGAGTGTCCACCTGAGTTGCAAATGCCACGCTGGCAATAACGTCCATGGTGAAGCAGCCGAAACACCTGCAAAACACACCAATATGAGGACAGAAAGTGACACCGTAATACTAAAAGCCTATATGTTCACTGCGTGTGTGATTACTTGTGGATGTCAAAGGCCTCTCCTGACTCAGCGAAGACATTCAAGTTGGTCATCAGGGCATCGGTGGATGTGTTGATGAGCGGAACCATCTACGGGGAAAATATAAAGAGACAGCTATAACTTGTCACAGCTGCTGAGAAAAAACCTGAAACAATTAGGAAAACGTAAAACACAAACATATAAAGCTCAGAAAAAGCCTTTATAGATGAAAATACTAATCAATACACACACTGAATGAATGTACAGTAATGACTTCAAAATGGAAATAACATGTGATTCCATTTGGAAGCAGCAGTAAACAGTGTGGGGACGGATATTCTAAGTTACTCTTGGTTGAATTAAAAAGTATTTATAGAGTGTGACTGAACAGTTGTCATGAAGACATAAGGGAGGTAAAATGTCTTCATTAAATTGGAAATTTAAAGTAAACAAGCTTCAATATTTGCAGTTATTAATGAAGACGAGGACAAACTTCATGAAAGACCCTCCGAAAGTCAAAAATTATGTTTTGACAGAAACGAGAATTTGGACTTAACAAATGGACCATGAACTCAACACGCCTTGGAAACGTCCCCTATTTCAACAAAGGAGTCCTTCCTGTCCTCTCCGCTCCTTGTACCTGGACTGAGACGCTGTCTCCAAAATGATGCAGATCTGATATTTACTACAGTTGAAAGCAGTATAGGGCAGCGCCGCCATAAATCCATTAGACATGTCTATCAGCAGCACCAGGCCACCACGCTTCACCCTGAGATCCAAATGACACTCCTCAATAGTTACACCAAATTGGAGCTTAAGTTAGATTTCATTTTATACAAGTTACAATTTGACCTAAAAAACAAACGGATTTAAATATTTTACAATACAGTTCGTTACAGCTGTGTGTCCTCCAACTCCACACCTTGTCCCCTCCCTCTGAGACAGACAGTAACTTATTAGACAAAACAAATGCTCCCTCAGAGATCTGTGAGCTGTATCTTGCACACATTTATGATCTGCTTTTCTAATTGGCAAGTTTTAAGACCACAAAATATCACTCTTTGTCATAAATATCATCTGATTCTAATCACTCAATGAGCACATTCACATCTCACCTCTTTCATCTTGGCAGCACTGAATGACGGGGTCAGGATGCTCCGCACTCTCTTCCAGCGTTCATTCCTCAGCATGAGCAGACAGTCAGTCATGGGCTTGGTGGCAAAGCGAATAGTCTGCACAGAGAGACAGGAGAGTATACGGGCACAGACGTCTGTTATCATTACACCATCGGAAATGACGTTACAATCATGAGGGAGCACAAAGTGTACATGCGCATGTATGCTTTGGTTCACGTCCTCACCATTCTGTTTGTGAAGCTGCTGAAGTCCCTGACCATCACTTGTCTGAGCATGTCAGGGTCCGCTATCACCACCACCGGTTTACGGCCCAAATAATACCTAAAATATACCAAGTAGAGTCTCGGTCAAATCAAACGACACTCTTAATGCTGCTGGTTTTTACCAAGCAAGTGTTCGTGTGGAAGAAGCATCATTTCATTAGATGCTGATGTACAGTATGTCTTCTACTTACCCACAAACTCTGCCATGTGTCTTTATGAGATCAGTGAGAGGGTTGAAAAACCCCTGAAAAGAAAATAAGAACAACATCAGAAAGGCACCAGAGACGCTCTTCTTAAGACTGAAATAACTCCATGTTAGAGACAGAAAGATATATGGGCTGCTGTCTCAATGTAAATCAGAGTTTGTACAGTTTTTCTAGCTTACTTTTTAACAAAAGCCTGAAACAAAACCAACAAACTGATGATGATGATGGTGAGGAAGGTCCCTCTTCCCATTTAATTTCTCATTAATCTCTGGGACTAAGATCAAGCACTTTCACATTTAGCCTTCAGATAGATTACACAAAACAATCAGCACTGGAAAGATTTCAGGATGGCTTTTGCTATTGAACATGTTTATTCAACATAGGGCTGTAATTCAAAAGAGCAAAGTGATTATGGATGTGTTATTCACAACAACCAGTGCTCCTATTGAGAGAGTGGTGATCAATACCCTGATGAGCCAGTAGAGGTCACTGGCTAGTCGAACCAGTGCTGGTAGAAGAGGGAATAACACCAGGTAGGCATTGGTCAGGCCTTCTTAAATGAACCAGAGCAACATGAGCCCACCTTGTCATTGTCTGTATAGAAAACACTTTTCATAAAGAGCGGAGACCACATGTAAAAATCTGTTGATACGTCTACTAGAATCCAAGCTAACACTCCTCAAGGAGAGACACTGAATCCAGCTGCTTTTCTGGATACTACTGCCTCATTTCAAGATACTGAAACTTGCTTGATAAAAGGTCTGTAGCCAGAGCTACAGGGGCCATGGCCACCTTGTCTGACCAACTGCTCTCTATTGTTTTTAGTAATAAAAATAAGATGGCATGCTGTGATAATATATATTCATCCAAGGCTGGACATAGTGATCAAGTAATAAAAGTATAATCCCTTCAGTAAAACACAGTACCCAACAATCCTGATGACCTTGTCACGATAGCACTATAACACAATGTAAAGATTAACATTAACATATTTGGGGGTTACATGGTACATAACATATTGCTGCTTTTCAGTATTCTTCAATGTGGAAATGTGACAAAGTGCAGTAATATGTTGTTGAAAGTGGAGGTCACATGACTGCTGGATTTGGCACAGGAGCACGCTCCCTGGAAACAGGTAGAGGTGTGCTGACTGTGTCAATGCAGCTGACACAGACAGGTGCATTGAATGAGCTCATTCACTGTTTGACCTTTGATTGAGGAGGTTTCCTTTGTTCCTGAGAGGGTAGTTTATGCCATTTTTATTTGATATTCCAAGTCATGTTTACTGTTGTCACTGTAAAGTTGTACATCCAACATCTCTCTAGTTCATTCTGACATTAGTATGATCTATTTAAGTAGGGATGTATTGATGTGAGTCAGAGTTGTTTATTCATTTTTGTATTCTAGAGAAATTCATTTGAATGTTTAATTTCTTTCAATTGTGGAACTGAAACCACTCAACTACACGTTCCTCTTGAAAAGACAATAGAATAAATGCTTTGAAATGGAACCTGCTGACTGCTTCTCCTTCTGTGCTCATATCAGTTAAGTCAAGCTCAGTGCATTCCTGTAAAACAATGCAGTTATGTCTACTGATTTTCCCTCTTGTTGAATGAGAGCTCTCTCTCCACACCTTGGATCTCGTTCAATCAGTGACGCTGTATATCTACTCCCAGATTCAGTGTTCATGTCCTTCTTGGCCCTCGAGCTCTCTTCTGCTGGTGCTGGTGTCCCGTGGTTGAATAATTGATGAAACTCTGTTTTCTGTGATAGATTCTGACACAGCTCTGCTAATCCTTGCTACTTTGTTTTTGATAGCCGCGGTGACTTTGTTAAAGAAGCCTCCTCGTAGGAGTTCTCTGTCACTCCCTTTCTCCTGTTGCGTGGCTAGGGTTAGGGAGATTAGTATTGTCACACCTTATTTGCTTGCTATATTTTTTGTTAGTCATTTTGATGTTAATAAATGGCTCCCTTTGTTACACTTAAAGTGCTTCAGTAGTTATTTTCTTACTGTCAGTCACACCCTTTCCGAAGTTTGGGTAAACTGTTTGTTACTCCTTGTGTTCCCCAAACATCATTAAGATCATAATTATTGTTATTTTTTCTCACATCAGTGGGTAAAATGTCTTGTAGTCAAAAACAGATTTTGACAGAGGTTAAAGGTTAGAGAATGATCAGTAAATCTCAGTTTGATGGAAACTGCAGCAATATCTTACCTGGCGGAACATGAATATGTTTCCAAAGAAAGGTATTGGCTTTGGATGTTTGATGCCACATCGAGAAAGGACCGAATAGGGGCGAACTGAATACCTAACAGACAGAGCACAGAGTTGTGTCGATGAATTAAAATAATAAAAGCAAATACAGAGAAGAATATAGAAGACCAACATTCCCAACATCCCCAAATATTCAGCCCATTGATTTCTTAGTCTTTTGCCCTGTTGAACTCTACAGATGTTGACTGATGATTAGTTTTCACTGAAGCACGATCAACCCTCCAGTTAGTTCATTCCCTGGCTGGTTTAGAATATTTTCAGGTGCTCCTTCAAGAGCTTCCCCATAATATGCAAATAGGAAACCCAACATGCAAAGCTGCAAACGTCAGATCTGATGAATGAAGTGTTCTGAATTTCCACAAAGTGTGTGCTTTATGTTATCGGTAGATTACTGTATATAACTGACTTCATTTCCACAGCAGTTGCAGCATCACAAACACACAGAGGTTTACAAGTATTTACTCACCAGTAGAGAAGACCCAGGAAGATGAGGAAGAGGCTGAGTGTCCAGGACAATCCACTGGTGTTGATGTGGAATACATTTAGGAAGTCAACTACAGCCTCCATAATGTAAAAACTCCTCTCAGGTCTCTCCTGCTATAGCATCAGATCAGTCAGTGCTCCTTGAAAAAGGGAAATAGGAAGGATTATGTCAGTGTAAAAGATGCTGAATAGGTGTTTATGACACCAGTATAAGTATTTTAACTACAAACTAGGAGTTAAACTTTTTTTTTTTGTCCCAA
This sequence comes from Sebastiscus tertius, assembly GCA_916701665.1. Lineage (NCBI taxonomy): Eukaryota > Metazoa > Chordata > Actinopteri > Perciformes > Sebastidae > Sebastiscus > Sebastiscus tertius. Next base: position 51,265 of record CAKAOH010024184.1, on the reverse strand, counting down.
GATATTGTGTAGTTTCTCTGAATCACGACAGTACACACAGACCGTCGTCCATAATAAATCCATTCCATCCGCAGGAGCGCGCACAGCCCCTTAAAGCTTTATCGCCCAGTTTATATAAATCTACAGCTGCTTTTATCTGGATTACCTACAAACCATAAAATGCTGTGACTGAAAGTTTTTTCAGTGATTCAGTGAGTTTTTTTAATTTCATTCAAGAGGATTATATCTGACAAATTAAAGCCCACTCAGTCCTTTTTACCTGCTGAAATTCCTTTAAAAGGACCATTACAACCCATAAAATACAGTTTCCACCTCCCAAAAACTGATTGCAGCTCCTACCTTGTGACTGGAAGTTTGTTTCTGTCTCAGAATGGTTTGATTTCATTCATGAGGATTATTTCTGATAGATTATAGCCCACTCAGTCCTTTTTACCTACTGAAATTCCTTTAAAAGACCATTACAATCCATAGTTTTTACCTGCCAAAACCTGATTGCAGCTCCTACCTTGTGACTGGAAGGTGTTTTCTCTCTTAGAATGGTTTGATTTCCACATCAAGAAACATTAAAATATATAGCCTACTAAACTCCAACAGAGGACTGGACTATGCTCTCAGGCTGGTTAGTCTCTTGTAGATTATTTGTTTGGTTTCCAAGAGGACAACTTGTTAATCATTTGTTTTTGCAGTTTTGTGTGAAGCCTTAAGAGTGATCATCTTCCCTCCTGCATTTTTAATAATGGGGGCATCTCTGTTCCTCCTATCCTCACCTCTGTTTGGCACAAATGCTGCGTTTAGAGCCTGCTAACATGCCACAGAATAATGGAAAACCCCTCTAATATTATCACTGTTGTAGCTAAAGAGCATACCCTTAAACAACCAACCATCTTTCGGTTAAAATACATCGTTTTAAACCCAGACGTTACATGATGGTATTTGTGATGGTATCTAGGCTACTAGGTAAAACATGTGTACTCGTTCATCTCTCTGCTGCACGTCGTGTCACATGTTCATGCACCATGTCAGCTGTTCATTCTTATATCTGGTGGAAGTTCACAATGTTATGCTGAATATAATTAATCCAAATCGTGTGGTGGAAACTCACCTCCACTCTCCTCAGTTAGTCCTCACTGTCAATCCTCACTGTCAATATTATGTCATGAAGTCCTCTTCGTCCTGTGAATAGGTTGCAACACAACAGATCACTGAGGGGCAGACTGCCACCTGCTGTACGGGAGCCTGGAGCAGCCAACACCAGCGCTGCTGCTTCTTCTGCTTCTTCTTTTGTGTTTATTTGCGGTTGGTAAACCAGCTTATATGCGCATTACCGCCACTTACTGGACTGGAGTGTGGAGCAGTAGATTGGCAGGGGAAAAAAATAAGAAAAGGAAAAATAATAATAATAATAATAACTAGAAAATGCATTTCCTGCTGAAAATGCGTGGGAATGCTGACAGCTGAAATTTATTGCAAAGCATTGCTGAAAATGCAGAAATGTGAAATGACTTGCCTAAAAATGTTAAAGCTCAAATGCATTGCACTGCGCTGCTGAAAACCCTAGAAGATGAAATGTACAACTGGCAGAGTTGGAAGCTGAACTGCATTACCTAAAGAAGCTAAGAGCTGAAATATAATGCTAGAAAAGCTGGAAGCTAAACTGTAATACTGTCAAAAGTGGTCAATTAGAATTTTCCTGAATAGGCGGAAAGAAGAAATGCTTTGTATGTATATCAGACAGATGAACTGCATTGCTAAACACAAAGAGAGACAGAGACAATGAGAGACAGAGAGAGAGAGAGGAACTTAAAACTATAAGTGCTTGGACAGAAATAGTATTTTGACTGAATGAACCTTTAAAATCTACAAGTTGTTACACAGAAAGTGGTATTTGGGTGGAAAGTAGCAGCAGTAGTAGTAGTAGTAGAAGCAGTAGGAACAGTAGCAGTAGTAGTAGTAGTAGCAGCAGCAGCAGCAGCAGCAACAGTAGTAGTATTAGTAATAGTTGTGGTAGTAGTAGCAGCTAGAACTTTTAAAACTGTAAGTCGTTAGACAAAATATAGTAGATAGAGTTACTGTATAGAGATTTTATTTTGAAAAAAAAACTTGTCCTGAGTTCCCTGTTAAGATACAGTTACCTTCTGTGTGTGTGTGTGTGTGTGTGTGTGTGTGTGTGTGTGTGTGTGTGTGTGTGTGTTAGTCAGCCTGCTCTGATTGGCTAATGTGAATAGCTGTCTAGCAGCAATCAAACGTTGCCATGGTGATGGCCACTGCTAAGCACCCTCAGTGAGATAGTTTATAATAGGAGTTAACCGGAGACATACATGTCATAAAAGTGTCTCTCAGACAAAAACGTGAGTCCAATCGCCAAAATAATGTCATCATCAGAGAGAAAAGACTCTGCCGAACGCATTGATGTTGTTTTTTTTGTGGGTGGAGTCAAAAATGGGATCATGGTGGGAGCAGGTTAGAAAAGTGCTCTCACATTGCTCTCTATGGAGCGGCTTGTTGACCCCAGAGACAAATGTGTAAGTCCGATTGATTCCATAGCTACATGACGGCGACCGGCAATACATTTCTTACAATTTGATGAACAAATTATCTTTGAAAATTGAAAATTGTGGGCTACGGAGCAATTTGTTCGGAAATTTCAAAAGATTTCAAAGCTTTCCCTCACCCTAAAGATGATGTCACACACTCTAGCCCTTAACAACCCACGCAATACACACCCATTATAAAATCTGAAATGGTCTGAAAATTTCATAAAACGTAAACTGCAATAAATGAAAAACGGTAAATGTTATCAAAAAGCTGAATAATAGCTTAATAGTTCAAAGACTTGTAATCCGTTTAAAGTTTAAATGAAGTCTGTAGCTGAAAGTAAGCGGAAGCAGTAGCATTTCAAAGTGGAGTAGGTTTAAGAGGATTTGAAGATTTTTTTAAATGTTTTTAAAGTGCTATTGCATATCAAAAAAATAAAATAAAAAAATGATTCCTAATGGAGTTGGCACCTTGCCGTGGTGGATAAGCTTGTGTGTCTCTTTAACCCTGTATTTCAACAGGAGACTGATCTGAGTTTCCTTATAAGTTCAACCAAGTCAACTTGGTCACACGTTAGAGACCGGACAAATATCAGCTCCTTTGCTCAGATTTGAAGGCCATTGCAAAAATAAAACATTGTCATATGAACCTAAAGTGCTTACTCAAACTAAAAAGTTCTCGTGTCATCTCTGTCAGTTTTACTGCTAGCAATACAACCCAAAGTTTTACCAAAGTTCAGTATCACTTTAACTGTGATTAGAGGTTACTGGCGACCAAGAAATGTATCCAGCGTTATCTCTGTCAGTTTTACTGCTTTATTGGTTGTCATTCTACCATGAAGGCATGGGGGTGAAGTTTGATCCTGAAGTGACCATGCTCCTTTTATTTGGTTTTCACGTTTTTCTCAGGTTAAAAGCTTTTAAAAATTACCCTTAAAAAAGGAGGAGGTAAAAAAAATCATTTCTGTGATCTTCTGACATCTGATCTCATCAGCTTGAACGCACCTTGGAAATCATCAAGAGTCACAAAAATCAGTTTTCTGCAACGTTTTGGAATATTAAGCGCCTATTTTGCAAGGAAGAGTTTATGAGAAATGTGGAGCCATCACTAAAGCCTGAGGAGCCAAGAAATATTTTACAGCTGAAAACTTAAATGTTTTCAAATGTCGAGCAGGTTTGAACTGAGGCTCCGTTTGTAAATTACGAAACATACTGTGCGTTCCAAAACCCATACTACCATACTACTTAGTATGCCAGAAAAAAAGATTTCTTATGTCCCAATACATAGTATGTCAAATGCAGTGTGCCAAAAATACCAGGATGTCCTACTACATCTGGTCACATTTTACAGTATGAAAGCCAGCATGCTTTTCTGGCTGTTCTGACCCACAATCTTATGCACAGCAGATATATTGTATTCATACTGCATGCAACAGTACGTACTTTGTAAGGGCAGCTGCAGTGTACTAAAAGTAAAAAGTAAAAGTATGTGATTTGGGACATGGTCAGTCTCCTCGTCCTGGAATGAAGCAAAACTTGATAAGCCCTCCCTCCTCTTCCTGCTCTCAAACACGGACAGCTACACCCGGTCCATTTATTTCCTTGTTCCCTCCCCTTCAGATCTACAGTTTGAAGACGGGTGTAAACAACATAACACGTGATGTTTAGATCAGAGCTCAAACTAGTGTCGGTTCTCAGGAAGGGAAACTCAGACAGTCGTTGCTACTGAGAGGTGAAATGGCGCAGAAAGGAGTTCAGCTGGACCAGGAAGCAATCTCTTGTTCGATCTGTCTGGATCTACTGAAGGATCCGGTGACTACTCCCTGTGGACACAGCTACTGCATGAACTGTATTAAAAGCTTCTGGGATAGAGAGGATGAGAAGAAGATCTACAGCTGCCCTCAGTGTAGGCAGCCCTTCACACCGAGGCCTGTCCTGCTGAAAAGCACCATGTTAGCAGTTTTAGTGGAGGAACTGAAAAAGACTGGACTCCAAGCTGCTCCTGCTGATCACTGCTACGCTGGACCTGAAGATGTGGCCTGTGATGTCTGCACTGGGAGGAAACTGAAAGCCTTAATGTCCTGTCTTGTGTGTCTGGCCTCTTACTGTGAGAAACACCTCCAGCCTCATTATGATTCAGCTCCGTTCAAGAAACACAAGCTGGTGGAGCCCTCCAAGAAGCTCCAGGAGAACATCTGCTCTCATCACGATGAGGTGATGAAGATGTTCTGTCGTACTGATCAGCAGTGTATCTGTTATGTCTGCTCTGTGGATGAACATAAAGGCCACGACACCGTCTCAGCTGCAGCAGAAAGGACCAAGAGGCAGAGAGAGCTGGAGGTGAGTCGACTCAACATCCAGCAGAGGATCCAGGACAGAGAGAACGATGTGAAGCTGCTCCAACAGGAGGTGGAGGCTGTCAATCGCTCTGCTGATAAAGCAGTGGAGGACAGTGAGAGGATCTTCATCGAGCTGATCCGTCTCATGAAGAAAAGAAGCTGTGATGTGAATCAGCAGGTCAGATCCCAGCAGAAAAGTGAAGTGAGTCGAGTCAAAGAGCTTCAGAAGAAGCTGGAGCAGGAGATCACTGAGCTGAAGAGGAGAGACGCTGAGATGACACTGCTCTCACACACAGAGGATCACAACCAGTTTCTACTCAACTACCCCTCACTGTCACCGCTCAGTGAATCTACACACTCGTCCAGCATCAATATCCGTCCTCGGCGCTACTTTGAGGACGTGACGGCGGCTGTGTCAGAAGTCAGAGATAAACTACAGGACGTTCTGAGAGCGAAATGGACAAATGTCTCACAGACAGTGACTAGAGTGGATGTTTCACTGTTACAACCAGAGCCCAAGACCAGAGCTCGGTTCTTAAAATATTCACGAGAAATCACACTGGATCCAAACACAGCACACAGACTGCTGTTATTATCTGAGGGGAACAGACAAGCAACATTAATGATGCAACAACAGTGTTATTCTAGTCACCCAGACAGATTCACTGGATATTGTTGGCAGGTCCTGAGTAGAGAGAGTCTGACTGGACGTTGTTACTGGGAGGTGGAGAGGAGAGGGGAAGGAGTTTATGTAGCAGTCACATACAAGAGTATCAGGAGAGCAGGGGGGTCGAATGGATGTTGGTTTGGATACAATGATAAATCTTGGGTGTTAGCTTGTAACCAACTCAGTTATAGCTTTTTGTACAACAATATCAAAACCTCCGTCTCAGGTCCTCTGTCCTCCAGAGTAGGAGTGTACCTGGATCACCGTGCAGGTATTCTGTCCTTCTACAGCATCTCTGAAACCATGACTCTCCTCCACAGAGTCCAGACCACATTCACTGAGCCTCTCTATGCTGGACTTAGGCTTCATAACGATCACGGAGTCACTGCTGAGTTGTGTAAACTCAAATAGACAGAAGTCATTTAAGGGTTAAATTCTGTGTTTTAACTCTTAAACTTATCTGGTGTACATCATTGTTGCTGCAGAGTTGATTTTTGGCTGCACCGCAGAGGACCAGCCCTACAAACATTAAAGTCTGTCACTGACTGATGAAGTTACAGGATTCATCAGCGACTGTTGCAGGTTCCTCATTGGTTGTTGCTCTTTCTAAATGAAAAGATGGAGAACATTTTCTTGTTTACGTTTTCTGGGGAACGTGTCAGCGGTTCAATGTATCATTACATCGTGCTGTTGTTGTGCATGTGCTATTGTTTATGTTTGTTTAAGTTATATTACATTGTGCTTCGTATTGTGTTACCACCGTGCATTCACACCAAGCGAGAAGCAAATTAGCAAGCCACACGTCGCTACTGCGGTATGAACCCAAAATAAATAGACTGTGCTGTGATTTAATTGCAATAAACGGATCAAAATGATGCCGAAATAACGACATTATGATGTCGACTTATAAAAAGACCGAAATCATGCTTTGTCAGGTCTATCCGCAGCACAACACGGAAACAACTTTTAAAATGCTTGTTTTCTGAACGGAGTTCTGATCGATCAATGCCAGGCTATGCTAACATTGTAGCTGCTTCATCAACTCTCAACATAATGCCATCTAGGCATAAATACGACAGCAACGTGATTGTAACGGATCAAAAGTGTGCCGAAATAACTACATAATGATGCTGATTGATGCTAATGATGCTAACATTGTAGCTGCTCCATTAACACTCCATCTAGGAAAAAAACACGGCAGCAACAACGTCAGTGATGACATAAACTTTGTAACTATGTATATATTGTTACACACCACTTATATGATGAATGCTTTTGATACACATGCTTTAATAAAAAAATTAGATACTTTTAACCTTGCATACTGTTTGTCATGCTGATACATTTTCACCTTGTATAAAATGTATAATATACTCATTAGTAAATGTTACCATTTACTATTACTGAATGTCATTTGCTTCATTATAAATTGTCTTTCAATCAAATATTAAGATATAAGTGGAAAAAACTGTTCACAAGACATGATAGACATGACCACAGACTATTTGTGTAACAATTTAGCCACAAATTCACATACTGACCATATACGGTCCAGACATATACTCGGTTTAGACTGAGTATAGTTCTTTTCATTTCTTCACTGGAAAGAGATCAGCTGTCAATCAAACATTATGGGCGGTACTTTGACCAAAGAATGTTTATTACCAAGAAGTGAAAGTTCCATTGCAACGTCAGCACACAGCAGCAAAGCTACGCGTCCGCCATTTTGGACCGAAAGCGACTGCCGGACGCCAGTAAAACGTCCGCCTACAAAGTGTCGTACAAAAGTAAAACTAAATTATTTCTATTCTATTGTCACATTCTACCAAAACGGCTTGTGTTTAATAATGAAATATGAATATAAGAAGTGTTTTCAGTCCAAAATGGTGGCAGCAGCGGCTGTCAAAAAAGCAGTAGAGTTTCATCTCTTTGCTTCTACACTCTTTGCTTGGACATCTTGTCATGAGTTGTTCTGTAAATGTGTGAGTGTCTTCAGGTGGCACTCCTTCCTGTGTCTGTTTCACTTCTCATGATGATCTTTGTTCACCTGAACTGATATTTATCTGCATGAAAATGTTTTCTTCCCTGTGCTCTAAATGTTTGATGAATATTTGTATATATGTGTGTTGTTGTTTCTCTTCCACTGCACGGGTCTTAAAGGAAGGTCTAGTGATTTAGTTCTTATCATAGATCTTCTGTTCTCACCACTTTTTGTAAAGATATCTAGAATCACATTTATTTGTTTGGCAGTGTAAAATGTTGTCGTCCAGATCGACGTACAAACGAGATACTAAGATGTTTAATAAAACTGTAATTATCATGTTCGTAATCAATAAGGAAATCATTATTCTCTATTACATCGCTGAGATTCTGCTCAAACAAACTGATTGTGTGGATGAAAATGAATCTGAACGTGAAATCATTGAACAAGAGTCATTTAACAGACTTTACTGATGGGATGTGTGAACAAACTGAAGGTTTCTATATTCAATAAACAAGAATGAACAAAGTCTTTTCTTCCTGTCTTTTTTCCAGCTTATCATACAAAGCTCCAGACTGCTTTGGATCAGGATGACGTCCTGAAATTGAACCGTTTTGAAGTGCTTCAAAGTAGATCGTTAAATATGTGAGAAAATTATTATAAAGCTATTTAAATATTTCAGGACAGTTTAGTTTGATAACTCCGTGTTGTCAGTCAGCTGTTTTTAACCAGTAAAAGAACAGAATTTGTTGTGAAATCACACTGGATCCAAACTTATTTGGTGTTCATGGTATTCAACATCCAAATGCAGTCATTAAACAGTATCAGATGATATTGTGATTGAGTAATGCTCAGCAGAGCAGCAGCTTGGGAATGACTGCTGGTTGGCAGGTGGTACTATCTATGAAAATAATGTGAAATACTTTTCCTGTGATCGTTTCTTGTGTTTGAAAGTGCTTCTGCCTCCATATAGTGACTGCTGAACACGTGGAGATTCTCTCAGAAGGCCACAAGAGGTCAGGAGTGCTCAGTTTTAAAGTGGTCTGAGGATGTTAATCCACCAATCTGACAGCCTGAACTCATTCAGTCAAAATCCAAGCCAAGCTTTCACATCTAGCTGTTAGTCTGAAGGACATGAATGTCATCAGGACACTGAGCCATATCATAGTCAGATGCTGAACTAGCAGTCCTGAATCTCGTCATCGCTGTCATTACTCTGAATGCTCATTTTGATCCAGAGATTTCTGTAGAAAATGTGACTGATGGACAGTAGTTCAGACACTGCAGTGAGCTTGATGGAGATTGTCTGACCTCTTGACCTCTTGTAGAAGACATTGCATGGTTTGAAGGACAGGGAACGGCCGTATTGTTGGCATGTGATTGAACGTGCATCATTAATTAAATTTGGCAGAGATGTAGGTTTATATGTTATGAAAAGATATAGATATCGGGGCGTTGCCAATTTGGCCATTTTCCAAAATGGCCGCTAAATATGACTTTGATGAAGATGTAGACGTGTCATTTGTGTGCATAAAGTTAAAAAAGACTGAATACTGGCAGTTTAAAAAGTCTCCACAGTTGAGTTTTTGTTCCAGACTTTTAGAGGTGAATTAACATTGCAGCAGATGAGAGAGAGGAAGGGATCTCTTGGTGCTTTGAAGGAGATAAATCCAAAACTGTAAAACCTATTGCTTAAATGGGCACATCATCTGAAAGAAGACAAAAAATACCTACGTTTTGATGTAGTAATTGTGTATGAGGAGTGGAAGTTGTGGGCTACGGAGCAATTTGTTTGGAACATTTTCAAAAGATTTTAAAGCTTTCCTCCACTCTAGCTGTGATGTCACGCGCTCTAGCTTTTAACGATCCACACAATACACACCAATTATAAAATCTGAAAAGGTCTGAAAATTTAATAAAACATAAACTGTGATAAATCAAAAACTGTAAAAGTTATCAAAAAGCTGAATCGTAGCTTAATAGTTCAAAGACTTGTAACCCGTTTAAAGTTTAAATGAAGTCTGTAGCTGAAAGTCTGCGGAAGCAGTAGCATTTCAAAATAGAGTAGGTTTAAGAGGATTTGAAGATTTTCTCCTTTGAGTTACATTGTAAAAAAAAATGTGGAAAAAGCTTAAAATTTTAAAAAGTATAAATAGTTGAAACAAGAAAAGTCAAAGCACTAATGTCCTTAAAGAGCTGAATATTTTGATAGTTGAACGGTTTCTGTTGTTGAAAGTATGTGTAGTATGAGTAGTTAAACTGCAAAAACGTACGGAAGAAATAATTGAAGAAGTTGAATAAACCTTAGAAGAACAATACTGGGAATGCTGAATCAGCATTCCCACAATAAAATACAATTTAAAAATAATAATGATAATTATTATTATTAATAATAATAATAATAATAACTACAATACAATAATAATAACTAAAATAAAATAATAATAATAATTAAGTTCTCTCCATTATTCCTGTTGCCCTTAAGTAATTAATTGTGTACTTTTTAGATGTCTTTCCTAGCAGATTCCCCCAATGAAGACAACGACATCTTCTGGGATAATATAAACAATTCATATAGTGCCATGGGAAGCTATCTTTTCTCTGAACCACCTGTTAATTCCAACGTCCTCTCCTTTTACATTTTTTGGAAACACTACATTATTGCAATATGATTAGATACAGCACAGTTATGACTAATTGCTTTGCTGAATGTGATTTTCCTTCTGTTTCAACCAAAAGATAGATTTTTAGAAAAAGAAAACAGGAATATACAAGATTATTATGTAGAACTGTGTTATGCAAATATGGGTAAAGGACAAATTCTTCACTCAATTTTGGCAGTAGAGACATTACTGTTGACTGTGAATGCAACTAAATCTGACTGAATATAACCATGTCTATGTCCTAACACTTGTGAAATACATTTTTGTACTACATGTCAATGGGAAGTGATCTGTAGGGCACTGTACAGGCCCATGTTTTTACGCACTGCAATGAGTTAGCCTTTTCTTTTTTCTTGCTGTGCGTAAATAGTCCTTTGGATGTCCTCTTATACGTAATCCAGCCCATGTCATTTGACTTTTGTTTTGGGAGGCAAACCCCTCTAACCTGTTTCAAAGGACTTATCAAGGGATGGTGTGTGAAAGATAAAAGATCAGTTGCCTTGCCTAGGCCCTATGATTGTCTTTCATGTGGTTGTATTTTGCTCTATAAATGGATCTGAGTACAATAATCTGAATCCTGCTCAAATAACAGTGGAAAATCTGTACATAAAAGTATGCGTCTGGTAGCAAGCTTCTTATCATCTCATTGAGCAATCAAAGCATTGTTCATGTAAATTTATACAATAAACAATATATGCATGTATCTTCTTGTCACCTCAGGTGGCTCCTCTCAGAATTCAGATGGCGTTGCTGAAGATGCGGCTGATCCGACCCCGAGATCTCCGCCTCTACATCTTCTCTGATGACGAGGATGAGGTGCCTGAGGTTGAGGTTGAAGAAGAGTTTATCCCCCCTCTTTCCTCTGATGATGAAGATGATGAGGATTGGAGTGTTTTTCACTTTGCAGATGGTGATGTCTACCTGCTCTCCTCTGATGACAAGGAACAGGACCTGGACGACTCTCTCTGAAATGACCTGTGATTGGCCAGTTTTAGTTTTAGTTTATTTAAAAGTAAAAGTAGATTTTCTAAAGCCTGAAAACAGAGCCATGAGGAGGTGCAGAAGTCTAATTTTCTCTCAGAACACTTGAATTACAATATGCTGAAAGGTTATTATGGATTTTTTGCCCAATGATGCCAAAAAATATACTGCCTAATGAAGCTTTAATTCTTCTCTAATAAAAGTATAGAATTAATCATTCTTTTTTTTCAAAATATTTGAGGAGAACATCGACAAGCCTAATCTAATCTCAGTTTACCCGCAGGCTTTGTTTATGGAATGAAATATTCCAGCCTTTAAAAATGAAATTATTTTATGACAAATAGTCAGGGAATGCATTAAATAAGATAAGATATTCCTTTATTAGTTGCGCAGTGGGGAAATTTGCAGTGTACAGCAGCAAAGGGGATAGTGCAAAAAACAAGATGCATCAGCTAACACAGTAAAAAAGAGCTAAACAAAGTGTAACAAAATATAAACCATTTAAATAGAAGGAAGTATTAAAAAAAAGGAGCAGTATGTACAGTATTGACACTAAACAGACTATTAACAAAATTGCACAAGTGGAAAATGATATTGCACAGTATGAATTACACCTTAGTTCTGATAGACAGTTGGTGTACAGTAAAGTGCAGTTCTTGTTAGGTTTTTTTTGTGTTAAATTGTGTTAGTGGAGGGCATTAATTAAAGAAGAAAAAAAAATAATAATCAACCCTTTCTCAAAATAGAATTGTTTTTACTCAAGGTCCAGATTTAGTCCCCCATGTTTTTATTGTATAGGAAATATCCAGTAATATTATATTCATGCTGGCTCAACGCAGCAACGCTTCTCATTGGCTGAGCTGCCTGTCGACGTCATTGGGTTCCCCCCTCGTCGTGTTTGCCTCTTTTTCTGCGCATGCGCTCTTCTTCATCAAGTCCTCAGTGAGTCAAACCTACGACACACATCCAGCAGAGAGGAGCAGCAGCACTACTATATCCTGCTGTCGTGCAAGACCGAGACATTTCATGTACGTACCAAGCTCATACTTGTGTTGGCATCTCATAAAATGTCAATTTAAGTTACGAGACTTATTCTTTTACAGCTTGTTGACGCCATGTCTGCAGAGCTTGTGTGTTTGTTTGCATGGTAACGTTAGTAATGAGGTTCATTTTCTCCTCTTCTCCTCATGATGTTTTGGCCTTTATCGTTAAATTAGAGTTGCATTCGCGCGTGTTTGGCTTCACGTTGCACGTACCTACACCTGCATGACTGACTGACTGACGGGGTTATCCTGGTTTGCCTGGAAATGCCAGCGGTTAACGTTACAGGAAACGTCCGCCTCTCGCTGTGTTTGTTCAGTCCTGCTTCCTCTCTGAGCTGTCAGTGCGCCCACTAGTCCAGCAGCCTCAACTCACCGCTCAGCCACGCTGTTCAATAACAAGCTGTGGTGGTCTGGTCTGTGAGAGCAATTGCTTCTCTCATATGTTTTAACTCTTCTTATTAACAAGAGATTGTTCATTGGTCGGTTGTGGTCTCTGGAGACAGACAGAGGAAACCAAACCTCATTCAGTAAGGTTGTAATATAAGGTGACCTTGCTTATTGAGAAAGATCACTGAAATGGATGTATCATCCACCAAGCACATTGTATTTGTAGGAAATTTCGACTTTTTTAAGTTCAGCAAGGTTCTTCTAACAAAATCGTTTCTGTCAACTAATAATAATAATAATAATAATAATAATAATAATAATAATAATAATATTTTAGAGCAGAAGTGCTGCTTTATAGTAGGCTACTGTTAAGTATAGGCTACTACATTGGATAATATCTAGGCCTGCTCTTGATTTGCAACTGATCGGTGTTCAATAACAAGCTGTGGTGCTCTGCACTATGGGAGTCCCTGGAGGCACCTGTTTGTTTTCACCTTGCTTATTGAGAAATATCAATGGAATGGGACAAAAAGCATTTTGTTAATTGTATCGACACATTTATATTGGGTAGATGTAGCCTATCATCCACCACTTGATTTGTAGGAAATTTAGACTTTTTTAAGTTCACCAAGGATCTTCTAACAAAATCTGTTCTGTCAACTAATAATAATAATAATAATAATAATAATAATAATATTTTAGAGCAGTAGTGCTGCTTTATAGTAGGCTACTGTTATTAAGTATAGGCTACTACATTGGATAATATCTAGGCCTGCTCTTGTTTTGCAACTGATCGGCTGATAAGCAGAGTGCACTTTAAAATTAGCAGATTTTTAAATGGAGTCTGGCGTGATGTACTCTCTGTAATTGAATAGCAGGTACACACACAGATGGCAGATAATACGTAGCCCTATATAAAACGTTGCAAAATGAGTACATAATAACTATAGATTGTGAACACTGCACACAGGAGACATATCTAAATTAGATATGTATAAAATCATGTATCCTAAAGCCATTTTAGCCTCATGACTTCTAGATTAACTAATCACAAATGCCCATACTACACTTTAAAAATTGGCATTCACACTACTTATCTGGTTCCATTTCGTTCACTTTGAGGTCTTTGATAGCCATTTGCTTGTTAAAGTAGCAGTAGGCAGTATATTTTTTGCATCATTGGGCAAAAATCCCATAATAACCTTTCACCATATTGTAATTCAAGTGATCTGTGAGATAACTAGACTTCTGCACCTCCTCATGGCTCTGTTTTCAGGCTTTTCAGATTACCTGTCTCATGTACTACGGTCAGGATATAGTGACCGTTTTATAACAATAACTTTATTTAATCATATTTGCTCCATTTCTACCCACTGTGGCTTTAAGGAAACCTGACAAAATGTTACTGGGGCTCCAGTTATTTGGGTTGACAGATATAGATGTGTGTTTGGTGTTATCTGGAAGTGCACACTGAGGAGAACTTCCTCCCAGGTTTTATAGCATCCATCACTCATTTCACCCTGGCTCTGTGGTGTTTGTTTAGTTGCATTGTTGTGCATGTTGTTGCACTGCCTTCAACTCAGGACTTAAAAGATGAAGAAGTATTTCTTACAGGGAAAGTGGCTGCATGTGTCTACGACAATACAAGCAGCATCATGGCTGTTACAGTAATGTCGGGTGAACCGGGGACTCAGTTGTCTGTTTTGCGCATACACTGCAGCAGGTGATAAATGATGGATTTAACCTGTTTGTGCATTGGCAAGGCACTAATCTTTTCAGTTAACGGTTAATGATCGGTTAATTAGTGTCAGCTATTGGTCAGAAAAAAGAAAATTCTAAATTAGCATCCCTAGTTTGGATTGTTTGTTTGGTTGGTTATCTGTTTGTCAGCAGGATTACAAAGAAACTACTCGCCTGATTTTCATTAAACTTAATGGAAGGGTGTAGCATGGGCCAAGGAAGAACCCATTAAATTTAGGAGCTGATCCAAATCACGGGGCGGATACACAAATTAATATTCACTTTCGTTAACATTGCGAGATAGGGCATTTGGCCTTGGCATCTGTGCTCTCTGAGTGCCCTTCTAGTTGCGTATACTTCAGTCCAAAGTGCGTTGGAGCCAAACCCTGGTAGTTTCATTTTTGTACTCTTCATATGAAACATATTTTTATTATTTCATGTTAAATGTAATGAATACGGTGCACCATACTCCATGGGTATATAGCTTTCATGTTTCATGATATGATGATGGGGTAAAGTGTTTTTCGGTCTCCAGAAATCTAGCTTGTCCTCTGAAAAGTGTTGTTGTGTTGGGAGTGTTACATTGGCCAACCTCAGCTGACATTATACACCTAACCTGTCTGCCATCAGTCACTTCTGCTTATCACACATCTCAGCAGCACCAACAGTTCAGCTATCGCACTCTGGCACTGTTGTGCTGCTGTGTACCCAAACTGAGCTTTAAATTATGAAGATATTTTGTTCCATAAAACAAATTTACTATATTATAAGTGACAGTGAATCCATGATTATTTGGCTAGCAGGTGGGATTTCTGGCTTTCAAGCTGTTTTGTAAAAATGGGACTTTGTTATTGCCATCAGTCCTATAAAGCTATGCCAGAGAGCAGTAGTTCCTACTTGTTGGTGATAGGAAACAGTGAAAGTTATTACTGCCTCTGTTGACACCTGTAATCAGGTGTGACACATAGTTCAATCTTGTCTGTGTCCACTAGAAGAGGCTGGGGCCAATATTCCTGCTCCAACAACACTTCCCTCCCGGCTGCCTGGAGGACTGCTATCCCACTATCAGTTCGGAGACTGATACTCGTTGTTGGTTTAGGGCAGTGGTGGAAAATAACTTGGTACATTTACTCAGGCGCTGGACCTAAAGGGTAATTCTGGTTTATTCATTAATTAAAAATGAAATGTAATGTTAGGTCAGGCTGAACGAGGAATAATTAAACAACAACCGTAGTGATGGCAGAGAATTCGGCTGCAGAGAGAGTGACGGTTTTCAAGTTTTCCTGCATTCTGGTGACTTTTAAAGAATGAAAATGACAAAATTGTACAGTGCAACAGCATTTTTTGTTAAATAGGCTTACTTTTAATTTAACTATTAATTCTCAGAAAGAAAACTGAATAATTTGCCCCTTTGGCGTGAACTTGCTGGCTAATATTCATCAGTTTTCATTCATTCATTCATTCATTCATTCATTCATTCATTTTCTGCCTCCATTTCTTTCTCTTAGTACTCTCCAGTTCCCTCTGCTTTCACTCACTGAAGGTCCTTTCAGTCACACAGAAACATGTTGAGATAACAAAAAAGAAAGAAAAGTGTGAAACTTTGCCATAAATTGTGAGAAATACGGGAGAATTGTGAAACCGGGAGGAAACCGGGAGAGGGCAATGAAAAACGGGAGTCTCTCGGGAAAATTGGGAGGGTTGGCATGTATGTAGTTATTTGAATAGTTTGAAACTATGTGTTGGTTTTTAGAACAAATATTCAAATGTCAATTTTGGCCATTTTTGACAGCCCTAGTTACTATTTGTCAGTTTAGTCACAAAAACATGGGAAAATAGCGTCCAGGTTCGAAAATACAGAAGTTACTCTTTAAGTAAAGGAACCAGGAGGAATAGGAAACCGCCTCGTTTCCAGCTCTTTGAGCATATCCATCCAAAATGTCGAAGTGGCAAGACAAAGAATGTACTCATTGCTTTTGTTGTGGTGACTGAGACAACCCAGTAGACACAATAATGAGGATACTGAACAATTTACCCTCTCAAATTACACAAGGAAGCCAAAGGATTGTGGGTCAGGGAAGTCCCTTTGTTAAGGAATGCTTGAGAGAGCGCTTTGGGTAGTGAACTAGTAGCCTGAGAAGGGCACTTTGAAAGCACCTCGCCCCCATGCTGAATTGATATTCTATAATACTGTATCTGACATGGAAGAAAAGCTGATTTATTGCTTTGCATTTGCCGCATGTAGCTCGTAAAGCCGAAGTAACCGAGATGGATGAACTGTGAAACCACGAGCGTTGAGGGTGACGGCGCCTCGCTCATATCTTGCTCAACTGATGTTTTTACGGACGAGTGTGATGAATAATATTTCCTGGGGGTGGGAGAGGCTTGGGGGTAGGTTGCATAACGGCACTGGCTTCCATGTGTGAATCACGCTAAGTGCAGCATACACTGAAGATGAGAAAAGAGAACAGGACGAGTCTTGTGATGCTGTTGTTGATGCAGAGCTGTTAGCAACAAGAAGACATCCTCTCCTCGCAATCGCTCAAGCTTTTCAGTATCTTCTCAGTATCCTCCATCATGATAGAAGCACCCCTCTGTGCTCTGTGTTTGTGCGGGTTGTCACTGTGTGTTTGTGTACGTGGGTGTTGGAGGAGGGGTGTTGAGCGGGGGCTCCCCTTCTTGCTCATGGAAGCAGAAAAAGTGCAGCCTTTGCGGTCTGAGTGAAGAAACGCTGATTTACTGAGTCCCCCCCCCCAGTGTTTTTGTGCCTGCGTTTGTGCCTGTGCATTTGCTGTGGCTGTGGCAGGCCAGGAGGACAGGAGGACAGGACACGCCAAATGGCGTCACTGGTCAGCAGGTGATTGTACCGCTGCCATCCATCCATTCCGCAGAGAATCATGACTTACTGAGGTCGCTCAGCTGGGCTCAGGCCTCCAGATAAAAGCTGTGTGGGTAAGAAGAAAGGCAATATTTCACACTTTTACTATCGTCACTAAGACTGTTGAACTATGGTCCATATGCTCAGTATTCCTGGTGAGATCTCACGTTGCCTCTTCAACTTGAAAAACTTAGTGAGGTTTTATTTATTCAGGAGATTTATTTCTTGAGATCAAGATGTCTGTTACAAGAGACACCTGAGAACAAATTAAAACATTCAGTTCAGTCCAGTAGTAAGGTGTCTCCTGCATTCTGGTGACTTTTAAAGCAGGGGTTCTCAACCTTTTGTAACTCGAGGCCCACTTTCGATTGTTAAAATATTTCTGAGGACCACCTTCCCAAATAAATGAAAAACTAGGCTATAAATGTGTGTTTTATGCCACTGTCAGGTGTAATGACCCACATAGATATTCAGCTTAATCTCACCCATCACTGCCTGCCATTATGAATCCAAAGTATTCTGGGTCATATTTCCTTGCCACACACTTTACTGGTTTCAAAAATTGCTTGATTTTGTGTCACTGCATCTGTGACATACATGTCTGTAAAGAGGAGAATCGTGGGTACCCATAGAACCTAATTTCATTCACATATCTTGAGGTCAGAGGTCAGAGGACCCCTTTGAAAATGGCCATGGCAGTTTTTCCTCGCCAAAATTTTGCATAATTTTGGAGCGTTATTTAGCCTCCTTCGCGACAAGATAGTATGACATGGTTGGTACGGATGGATTCATTAGGTTTTTCTAGTTTCATATGATGCCCGTATCTTCACTTTAGCTTTAAAAGTGAGCCCGCTATAACCTCTGAAATACAGAATAGCGGTTAATCTAACCATTTGGCAGCACCTTTACCTTTCTCTTAGTGCTCTCTCCATCTCGCACTCACTGAAGGACCTTTCAGACAAAATGCAACAACGGCACAACTGTGCTCTGAAACCTGTTGTTTCCAATGGCAAGCACCGTGACGGCTTTCCAAGCATTTGGTGTAGCTCTTCTGGTGGAAACAGTAGGGCTTATACATGCCGTACAGTGCCAGAAACAGAAAAAGGTTGTAGAAATGTATCATAAATCGGGAAAAATACTATACTATATTTGTGTTTAAAGTAAGGCTGTCAAAGATACCGCGATAATAACACGATAATAACGCAAATTTGTTTTAACACAGATCTTTCGAAGGTTATAGCGGGCTCAGTTTTAAAGCTAGAATGAGGATACTGGCATCATATGAAACTATAAAACCTAATGGATCCATTGGTACCAACCATGTCATACTAGCTTGTCGCAAAGGAGGCTAAATAACACTATAACTTTAAGCAAAATTTGGGTGAGGAAAAACTGGCATGGCCATTTTGAAAGGGGTTCCTTGACCTTTGTCCTCCACATATGTGAATGAAAATGGGTTCTATGGGTACACACGAGTTTCCCTTTTACAGACATGCCCACTTTATGATAATCACATGCAGTTTGGGGCAAGTCATAGTCAAGTCAGCACACTGACACACTGACAGCTGTTGTTGCCTGTTGGGCTGCAGTTTGCCATGTTATGATTTGAGCATATTTTTCATGCTATAAAACCAATGATCTGTTGATCTTTACGAATGTAGACTCCATAGTCTAATAGGGGCATGTTTAAATCGAAAATCGAAAAGCGAATCTTGGCCTTAAAATCGAAAGTCAAATCGAATCGTGGATTTGGAGAATCATGGCCCCCCTACTGGGGACATATTGATTTCAGCGGCGTTTAAATATCATTTGGCTATTGAAAAATATGATTAACGTTTTCAAATGACTCATATAATATACACAATATTTTTTCGGACAATATTTAACCTTAGAGATTAAATTGTGCTCAATTTTGACTGTCCTCTGTGTTTTCTTATTTTTAGACTAGTGGACTAAAGTTAAACTTTCGTTTAAACGTCAGGGAAATTAGTCATCACAAACAATCCCCAGTACAGTAGTTGCAGCAGTTATTGTACTATGAGCAGGTCTAAAGCCTGACTGTTGTGGTTGAAGTACTTTCCTCCAGAATGACACATAGTTATGAGTTGAGCAGAAATGATAGGCTTTTAGACAGAGAGCAGGCCTACATACAGGCTGATAGTTGTTTAGGTTAAACTCAAAAAAAGGAAGGAGATAATTTGCTTACATCATGTCTGCTCCTTCGTTTCATCATGTTATATAGATGTTTGTGTGCTTGTATGCATATGTGTGTGTTTATCTCTGTCCTCACGCTGTACGTGTGTGTGTCTCAATGTGTCACCCTGGGTCTTACTCACCAAATACTGCATTATATAACCTACTCATCTTCAAAGCGGCCGCCCAAACATGCAGTAGGCCCCAGGGTTCCGTGCGTGCGTGCGTGCGTGCGTGCGTGCGTGCGTGTTTGTACAGCTATCATTGTGAGGACCAATTTGAGTTTTAGACCTTAAAGTGAGGACATTTTTGGAAAGTGAGGACATTTTGGCCGGTCCTCACCTTTGGACAGACCTTCAAAGGCCTGTTTGAAGGTTCAGACCTGGTTTTAAGATTCAAGTTAGAATCAGGTTTAGGTAAGAGTTAGGGTAAGGGTTGGGGTTAGGCATTTAGTTGTGACGGCTAAGTTTAGGGTAAGGGGCTAGGGCATGCATTATGTCAATGAGTGTTCTCACAACAATGGAAGTACACGGCTGTGTGTGTGTGTGTGTGTGTGTGTGTGTGTGTGTGTGTGTGTGTGTGTGTGTGTGTGTGTGTGTGTGTGTGTGTGTGTGTGTGTGCAGTCAGACGACCAAACAGATTAGCTCAAGGACAGAGCGCAGGATGTGTGTGTGTGTGAAGGATGGGGGCCGAGCTAAAGTGTTCCTAGGAAGCCCTGTGTGGGAGTCAGCAGTATGAAACTGTGCTATGACTGGATCATTTCTTGAAAAACAGACCGTGTTGTGCTGTTTGAACGACACAATAGATAGAGAGAAGTGCAGCAGACAGTTTCTGATTGTGAAAGTGTTTGAACAGATCAGATATGATGCTTAAGATTTGAGTTTCCTGTCTTTGTTATTTTCAATCAATGATTTCAACTTCCTGTTATTTGCGTGATATCAATGCTGACTTATGAATAAAAAGGAACTAGTTAGCTTCAATAGTCCTTTGAGATTTCATAAGCAAAAGCAAACAACTTACAGGTTTAACTGTACTGGGAATGATATACAGTATATGTTCATATTGTCCATGTTATGAGCCTAAATCACAACATCATGTACTCCGTAACTGAGATGCTGCAGAGTCTCCTTATCTGATCAAATTAAATTCTGTTCACTTCAAAATGCTCCATATATTTTCCTTTGTGAACTGGAAACTGATATGCAGTACTCCTATTACTTATTGTAATAAATGACTGGAGCTGCTTAAGATGTCTTTTCTAGCAACCTCTAATCAAGGAAACACAAAAGTATCCTACAAGGAAGTTTTTTTAATGCCAGACCACAAAACCTGCTCTGCTCAGCTAACACACTTTATAGTTGATTGTCTACACTGATCAGCAACAACATGAAACCTTTACACCTAGCCCATTTAAACAAAGACATTTATTTATGTGTTAATGTGTGCTGAAATTGTTGTTGTGTGTTGTTGACCGGTGTATTGCCTTTATATGCCCATGTTCCTTGTGTATTTTTGTTGACACACTTTATGCTTTTCAAATCCAGACACAAGTAACGAAGCTGAGAGAATTTAGATAACACCTATGTTTTTTTTTTTATTTCAACTTTTGTTGTTGGCTGTTGGGTTGAGGGTTGTTGTACAGTGACATCATCTATAACACCACTTTTTCTCCTACCGCAAGAAAATTTGAAGGTCTTTCACTTAAAACTATGCAATTTTACATCATTTTGGACCATTATTATATTACCGCTACTATAGGCCAGATAACGCCCAAAGTTAAATAGTGATTTTATAATTTACACATATCTAAACCTTCGTCTGAGCATTTAATTCTTCTGAAAATGTTTGTCCTGTAAAATCATATTCTACAAATCAAAAGAGCAGATTCAGAAAACTTAAAAATAATGTTTCATTAATTATATCTGTTCACAAGAAAGTTATGACGAACAGTTCACTAATTATTTTACAAAAAGGACGTGAACGTTGTATCGATACATTACAACACCATTATTCTCACCCCTCCCCCGTGCCGTGCGTCTGCTTGTCCAGATGCTCTCCACGTGTTTTTATGTTCATATGGTTTATGAGACGTGGCGCAAAAATGCTGGTATTGCACCATTATGAATTTCCCGGTGAACCTGATATGGAGAGGGCAAAAGAAATAGTACTGGCAGCTTGTGAGAAGTGCCAGTGCGCAAGAAAAAGTCAAGGTATGCCAAAGAGTAAAATGTAGAAGTGCGTACCGGTGAGTACCGGCCCACTGGGTCATACACTGGCTATAGATAAGTACCTTATACAACCCCACTTCAAATAATCCAAACTATCACTTTAAGTGTCCCAGTATGCCATTCCAGTGATCAGGCATGCGCAATACCACGACCCTAGAACTGGCTTACCTAAATGGAATGTAGCCATTATTAACGCTATAAGTAACACATGTGCATTTTCTATTGTAACATGTCAAAATGTCCACTGTGAAAAAGGTCTATTCAGTCTGATTATGAGGTTATGGGGAGAGAGATGGCTCTGTTCCAGTCTAACCAGGGAGCCAGCATGTACAATATGAGCATTGTAGCATTCCCAATTTCCCCCCGGGAATCAATAAAGTATTTGATTGATTCTGCACTGTGGTGTCTAAGAACAGCCTCAGCATGCTAGCATGACTGTAGACTCTTATTCTGACCTCTCACTGCCATTTGGGTCTATTACCTGTAGGTTGCCTAGTTCATTTTTAACTGAATGTAAAAGATGACCACAATGCTGATTTTCTCCTTCCTTTGTTCACAGATGCATTGGATTTGTGAGTTCACCTGATGTCGGCACCCTCAGGGGGTGGGAGGGTCTGCAAAATCAAAACCCAATAACGACAGTTGAAACCTCCAACTCGCACTCACATCTGTGACCTCCCTCATGTTCCCGCAGAGCACAGAATAGCTCGTTCTAACTCCACTGTTGCAGAGCTAAAAAGAAGGAACTTATTTCCAACATGGAGGGCGTTGCAGTGGACAACCTAATAGACTTTGACCTGCCCTCAGAGGCCACATCTCTTAGCGTAGATGGAGGCCAACACCAAGGCCATACAGACCTTTTCTCCCCAGAGCCTCCCATGGGAGTCCACCAGCAGCCCTTACTGCCAGAGCCAATGGCGCCAACCAAGCCTAGCCCTCACCACCACCACCACCACCACCACCACCACCACCAAGAGGAAGGAGACAACGACAGTGATGCTACAGAGTCGGCAGACAGTGAGAACGACATGGACCCGCCCTCTCATATGTGGGAGCTGAGGAGGTCGTCGTCTTCGTCCACTCACAGTGGAGAGGACGCCGACACTGAGACGGTGGAGCGGAGGCAGTTCATGAAGGCTTATGTGGAGAAGGTGTTTCATGGAAAGTAAGGAAGAAATGTTTTTTTATATATGTATGTGCACTAAAAAAGAATAATTACATCAGTCAAAAGCAACAGGATTGACAAATTAAAGGCCCCTATGTGATCATTTTGAAAAAATCGCACTTTGGTAACTCCTAGAAAAAAAGATAGACTGTACCAACTTTCACCCAGATTTTACTATTTTTCTGCAAACAAAAACTTCTGCCTTTAGAATAACTTAAAAGTAAACAAAAGTATAGCAAGTTCTTGCAGAATGAGGATGTACAATGCTCACAATAGTAATAAGCATCAGTAAAATGACTTACAGAAACCTTGCGTGCAAAGTCCACCTTCCACTTTCTTTCTCTCTAACACACGACAGCGACGTGACATTCAGCCGGAACTAATGCAAATTGGTCGGGCTCGGCTCTCTCCCACAAAACGTTTCCAAAGAATGAGAGCAAGGGAGTGCCTGTAAGCTTGGAGCTACTGGTGACGCAGACCACTTCTCCACCCAACTCACCCCTGTAGTTTTAAGCCAACCTATGTTGGGGTGAAGAATCACTGGCTTTGGTGTGGATGTGATTTTCATGATCATTAAACTTGCTTCTCAGGGTGGCATCCATGTCATGACCCTTGCTTCCCTGTTGGATGCTAATGCTCTGGATGGGAGACTTCTGGCCCAAGTCACTCACCAGACCAGTCCTGTGATTCTCATTCTCTCTGATAACCACCGTGAGCAGCTTTGGTTTCACCTTATCTCTCCCCCTCATGTTCCCTCCTCCCCCCCATTTACCATGATCTCTGTGAAGATTTTAGTAAGCAACGTGCACTTTCTGCCTCTCTCACTCTTCCTCTCAGTCGGCTGTACAACCTGTCAAGTCCCGAGAGAGAAACCATGGAGCAGTACATCAATGATTCCGTCGCTGCTGACATTATTCGGCCATCTTCTCCCCCTGTCAGTGCTGGTTTCTTTTTTGTATCCAAGAAAGATGAATCCTTGAGACCATGCATCAATTTCTGAGGTTTGAACAACATTACCGTTAAAAACAAGTACCCTGATCAGCTTGGCTTTTGAGACTCTTCATGGTTCCACCATCTTTACCAAGCTGTCTGTGACTGTGTGGCGTGGGTGTTGTGCTCCTCTCGTGGGACCCTCCTGGCTTCCATTACTGCTGATTACCAACACCTGCCTTCCATCAAGCTCATCACAGTGCAGTTCATCAGTCGCAGTTCTCT
This sequence comes from Sebastiscus tertius, assembly GCA_916701665.1. NCBI lineage: Eukaryota > Metazoa > Chordata > Actinopteri > Perciformes > Sebastidae > Sebastiscus > Sebastiscus tertius. The sequence continues at coordinate 27,251 of CAKAOH010024184.1, read as the reverse complement.
AGTCACTCATCACCAGATCATTGTTGCAACCACAGTGGATCACTCACCTCCGTTTCCTCAGCCTGCCTGCCTGCCCACCTGCCTGCCCGCCTGCCTGCCTGCCACACCATACCCCGAGCTCTCGCTCCAGCCATGCTTCCATTTCCCCTCAGTCTGGCTGGGTTTAGCTCAGTTCACCCATTCACCCCTGGTCTCTACAATAAATCCTTCATTACTCTCCACCTGCTGTCCGTGTCTGCACCTTTCACAACAGTACTGAAATGTGCAGCTCATTTGCATGAATGTAGATCACAATTGTGCCAAGCATGGTTGATGTACAAAGCAGCACAGGAACATACAGTATAGAGACAGTCCAGTCCAGAGTAGCTCTTAGAGACACTGCAGACACTCTTCCCTAAGTGCTGTTGGGGCAGTAAGTGTTGTGTGGCTGGCTGGATGGCAGGCATCCACCATATTATGGGTGCAATGGAAGAGCTAAAGGCTGAAGGTGCCCCTCAGCTGCATCAGCTCATCTCAGAGAGTGCTAAGTATTGTCTAAGATGGACCTGATGCCGCTGCCTGTAGGAAGTCGAGGGTCAGCAATGTGACTGTCAGATAAATTGAACCTTCTCGCATCACTAACCTTGATGATAGCTCATCAGCACACAACAGTGTGTATTTTTTATACTTTCCTATTACTTACAGCAAGCCTTCTAGAAACATTTCTGTCCTCACCCTCCCCACCATTCACCAGTTTTTCCTTTTTTATCCTATGTGTTGTTTTTATTTTTTTGTTGATGAAGTGATTTGTTTTGTCACAATCTTTTCCTTTTTTCCTGACTGTGTGGTGCAGACCATCTCCCCTGCTTTAGGCTGTTTATTCACTTACATTCAGATCAACACTGCAGCATTTTTGTCACCTAGATTGACTAGAAACATTCATCCAGTCAGAGATCCTATGACCAGCAGAGGCCCATGGGGGGGACAGCAGTCCAACCACGCATAAATATGATTGAATGAAGAAATCAAATGTGAGCAGGGTAAAATGTGCTAAACATCAGGGGACCGTTGTATTTCATTTCACAGACATTTAATGACTTTTTCCAAGCTTTGTCTGAGGGGCAGCCCACAGTCTCATCCATCCATCCATCCATCCATCCATCCATTTTCTTCCACTTATCCGGGGCCGGGTCGCAGGGGCAGCAGGCTTAGCAGGGAATTCCAGACGTCCCTCTTCCCAGCAACATTTTCCAGCTCCTCCTTTGGGACCCCGAGGCGTTCCCAGGTCAGACCAGATATATAATCTCTCCAGTGTGTTCTGGGTCTACCCCGGGGCCTCTTACCAGTGTGCCGTGCCCGGAAAACCTCCAAAGGAAGGCGTCAAGGAGGCATCCTGATAAGATGCCCGAAACACCTCATCTGGCCCCTTTCAACACGAAGGAGCATCGTCTCTACTCCAAGCTCCCTCCAGATGTCTGAGCTCCTCACCCTATCTCTAAGGCTGAGCCCAGCCACCCTACGTAGGAAACTCATTTCGGCTGCTTGTATCCGTGACCTCATTCCTTTCGGTCACTACCCAAAGCTCATGATCATAGGTGAGGGTTGGAACATAGATGGACTGGTAAATCAAGAGCTTTGCCTTCCGGCTCAGCTCCCTTTTCACCACAATGGTCCGGTACAGCACCCGCATAACTGCTGATGCCGTTCCATTTTGCCCTCACTTGTGAACAAGACCCCGAGATACTTGAACTCCCTCGCTTGGGGCAGTGACTCACTCCCAACCCGAAGGACGAAATCCACTGTTTTTCGGCAGAGAACCATGGCCTCAGACTTGGAGGTACTGACCCACAGTCTCAGACTTTGAAAACACCCGACCTACCAACTTTATGCAAATTAGTCTGCTTACATAGACTATGAATGGGAAGCGTGGAAATGACGGATCTTGTTGACACGTACCATAACTCTCTTCCCTAGATTACCAGCTTGTTGCTTGGAGTGTAGCTTGATGGTATAAAAACAAGGTGTGCCACTGCTGAGTTGTAACTCAACTACACATCTTGGCATTGCTTACAATGCAGAATTTATTTAGTATTTCAAATTCTGCATGTTTTTCTTTCATTTTTGTTCACACAAAATCTTGTACATTGATCTACCTTTTTTTGATCTACATTGATAATTTTCTATCAATCCAAACTTTATAAACAGCTTAATGATGAATGATTTTTTTTTAATGTCCATGTGTAGTTCTGTATCATATACTAACAGTTTCTGAGTCCCAATGGAACAACAATAGTAAAATAAATCTGATGAATATTTTTCATAAAAAACAGCTGTAAAGCGACTGTCTGTTCACAGGGTCTGTAAATTAATATGGTAACGACCATGTTTTCACAGGGAGGACTTTGACCAGGAAGAGAAGGCTCGCTTTGGAGAGCTGTGCAGTGGAGAGAATGGCAAAGGCAGAGAGTGGTTTGCCAAATACGTCAGTGCACAGGTGAATATGGAGAAATGATGAAATGGTAACTAGTCAGACGTCATACGTGACCTTTGAGGAAAAAATAACTGCAATTTCCAAATGCATTAGCCAAAGAACTACAGGTTCTTGTTGGACTCCCTACATTAATTTTGTCACACATTTGAGTGAAAAAGAAATGCCTACATGAATGCAGAATATTAAACCAAAATATCTCGTAAAAATAAGTGGTAGTGGAGTCCTGAATCAATTTGAATGAAGTTTTTTATTTTGTGTAACTTAGCTGATGGTTGTTGAGGTCTTGTCTTTATACCAAGCTTTCCTGAACAAGCTTCTAACTCTCTGTCATACTGTCTTCACAGCGCTGCCACTCTAAATGTGTGAGTGAAGCCACCTTCTACAGACTGGTGCAGTCCTTTGCAGTTGTGCTGTTTGAGTGAGTCTATATGTGGTTGACTTTGTTGAGATCGACATGCTGTAATCGTTTAATCCTATTTAAATGTAAAGGATAAGGCCGGAGATAATCTATAAAGTTGTCATTGTCAGCTTTCCCCATGAAAAGACAAAAAGCTCTCTATACCAGACATCACTTTAACAGGAGGAAATAGTACATGTTACCTATGGGAACTATTTTCAGTGGCGGAATAATCCCCATTTAATGCTCTAGTGCAGTCATTCCCAAAGACTGGGTCGCGACCCACAGTTGGGTCACAGGAGATTTTATTAGGGTTGCAAAATACATTTGCAGAATTTCTTCCGTCTTTTATTTAACATTTATATCTGCAGTGCACCTTTGTGCCACATGAGGGAGCCTGAATGTTCATATTGTTTTGATAATTGTAGCCTACTTATAACATTGAATTCAATATGAAAAGGCTAGCGAACATTCTCTTTGTTTTATTGACGAGAGGAAATAAACGAGAGCCTGATAACTGCATAAATGCATTTATTTGGTCTCATTTATAAAGTATTTAACATGCGTATATGTTGCCAATAACACTGTCTCTTCAAAATGGCTGGTTAACCTAATCAAGGTGATGGCAGTAAAATGGTCAAGAACATTAATTTTTGCACAAATTCGCTCTTCTCATGATTTATAGATGAGGCTTGTTGTGAATTGGGTCACGATGGTTTGTCATTTTTTTTAAAAGTGGGTCCCCAGAAAAAAAAAGCAGCAGGACGGTGTATGTAGGATTGAGTCAAAATAAACTACAGTGTGTGTGTGTTCATGTTAATGAAGGAACAGGTCACCCAGTGCAACTGTGGCTCATTGATGAGTTTTTAACAACAATGGAGCTGCATCGCACAGAGGAAGAAGATAAATCAGGCTTTGATACACAGTCAATACTTGTTAGTAGGATCAACTCAATGTGGGTTGTGTCTTTTCATGGGATTTGTTGACAATAACAAAAATATATCACCTACTTATCCTTTTAGTGAAAAAGCTCCAGTAAATTTCATCAATTCTAACAGTGAAGTCATGACCAGATCATCTCTAAAGTAATGGTGTGTTTACAGATGTTACCAGATGGATGACTACAGCCCAGCCAAAAACCTCATGACTATGTGCTTCACATACTACTACAGTGGTAAGGTCTAATTCAATCTCTCTCTCAACATTCATGCTCTGTATCTGGCATCTATGTCACCTTAGAGTGACTGTCAGAGTCGCTGCTGTTTTAAAGCTTTATTAGGCAACAATTTTTTGGCATCATTGGACAAAAATTCCATAATAACCTTTCAGCATATTGTAATTCAAGTGTTCTGAGAGAACACTAGACTTCTGACCTCCTCATGGCTCTGTTTTCAGGCTTTAAAAAAATCTACTTTTACTTTTAAAAAAGCTTTGGCCAATCACAGGTCATTTCAGAGAGAGAGCATTCCTATTGGCTGTGCTCCGGCTGTTGGGCAGCGCTTGGTATTTCCTCATTTTACAGCTAAACAGTACACTACAATATGCTTCTGAAAACATTTGAGGAGAGAAATAGACATTACAGTAACAGAATATTGATTCATATTTGATCAGGGCTGCCTAGTTTGACCATTTGATCGGAGTTCGCAAGTGATTGACAGCCGGCTCTCGTGAGACGGCAGCTGGACAGCAGATTTCAGGTCGGCCCTGACTGGTTGTTTTCCTCCGTTCTGGGAAATCTTGTAGATGCCGTTAGGAGCACCGGAGGACACAGAGGAACATGATTTTTTTTTCAGATTACCTGTCTCGTGCACTACTGTCAAGATATAGTGACTGTTTTATAAAAATAACTTTTTTTTAATACTATTTGCTCCGTTTCTACCCACTGCAGCTTTATAGGGCAACCAGAGCTCTCTATTGCAAAAGAAACCATGTCTAGGTCCCTAAGTTTTAGGTAAATATCACTCCTCAGTGCTGATTCAGAGAGTGTTACCACCACATGTTGACCCTGTGGTTTCTCTTGCAGCAACACCACAAACACATATGCAATGACTTTGTGGATTAGCATGACGGTAGTGTTTGTGTTTGTGCAAGCTGGAAGCTTTGAGTCATTAGTGTACCTCCGAGGCACAGTGCTCTGCTTCAACATCTGTCTGCTGCAGTCAGGTCTGCTATAATTATTTTTTTACCCATAAAGTAAACCTGCACCACAGGCAACTTTGCACAGTGGTGAATGGCTGCAAAAGGTCTCCTTGCAAACCATAAACTGCAAAGAAACATACCCGATCCAAAGGAAGAGCAACTGTGCATGTTTACAGTTCTTTGTCTTGAGAGACTAGAAGTCTATGAACACTAAATGATGCATCTGAAGCTGATGGACTAATTATTGTTTCCATTTCTAGCTCACTGAGTTGCAGCTGGCTAAGATGAAGCTAATTGGTCCATCAAATTTCAGACAACCACATTTTTTTCTAAAGCTCACTTGGTGTCTCACAATGTGAACACCTGTGAAATGAATCTTGCCTCAGAGGCTGAACAACATGTAGCTGTTGGTACATGTTGTAAGGGGATGTCTGTCAACTGTACAAGTTTTACTCTGTACACTCTTTATCAGCCTGACTAGTCTGTGACGTCTAGGGTACACACTGCACAAGAATCAAGCTGATTTTGGGCCCGATTTCCCCCCCTTCCGAGAATCATGAGCAAAACCCTGATTTTTTTTGATGGATCTAACGATGATCTTTCCAGATATTCCTGTGGTGTGATGTATGCTAAGAGTGTTTTTTACATCCCCCGATTGGATCTGAAGTCCATCCTGGCCGCACCGATCTACATTTTATTTTTAAATATTAAACATGTTTAGCATTTATGATGAGATATCCTGCTGTGTGTGAGGAACCCAAAGGACAGCCGATGATGCAGTCACGTCGGAAAGAACGATAGCCAATAGAGAACCAAGCTGACTGAAGAAGGAAGGACAACCACCGTCGTCATGGCGGCCGCGGCTAACGCATGAGCTAATGCTAAACATGAAGTATAAAGTAGTAGAAAGATGGAGCTCAGAAATGGAGGACCAACTTGTTGATTTGTGGTAACAACACAAATGTTTATTTAAGGTGTCTCCATGACTTCTTCCATCCCCTTCGGGAATTTTCAGTACAAAGTAAAAACTAACATCGCTAATTCTTCCTGCCCGTCGTCCACCATGTTTGTTTTTCAGTAAAGTCTCGTTTGATCACGAGAGATTTTGTAATATTTCCGGTTTTTTTAGTGGGGACTCTCGTCGTTCATGAATGAATCTGTTAGCGTGTGGTGTGCTGTTTTGGACAATTCGTTGCTCTCCACACACTATAGGAACGATTTGAAAACTCTTTTAGTCTGGGGCTAGCCTCAAGGACACCACAGGGACATAGAGTTGGGGCTTTTAAACATATAAAACAATGTTTCAGTGATGCCATATACAGATACCTCTTTGCTCTTTTCCTGTTCAGGGAAGTCCCAACCATCTCCTTCAGAGCTGCTGGATTGTGGTGGTCCTTCACCTGCTCTAGACTCATACATCAACAAGGCGAACTCCTGGCTGTCTGTGAAGAAGGATGCCGCTGAGCGCCTCCTCAAAAACACATCTAAGACTGACGTCAAAGGCTTCTTTGGAGGCTTAGAGAGCAAGCTGAGAAGCTCGATGGCTACCAAGACTGAGTGAGTAAAATGCATCTCCTCCTGTGAATTGTTTTCATTAACACAGTCCTACATAGTTTTCATCCCTTTCTCTTTTTCTTCACTGCATTCTCACTTCTAGGGATGGGGAAAGCCCAGTTGAAACCAAGCCCAAATCACCCGGTATGGTGCACCAAAAATCTCTTGCACCGCAGTTATTAAAGTGCAAACAAATCTATCTCTTTCTCCTGCTCCACTTCTCTGTTTGGTTTTATAAAATGTGATTTAGAAAGGAATTGAGCTGTACCAGCGCCGGTCATGTGTTCTCTTCCACCGCAGTCTCTGAGGCTCCAGAGGAAAAGAAAGGAGAGAAGGTGTACCTGTACACCCACCTGAAGCAGCAACCCATCTGGTAAGCTGAGGAAACTCTGGACACACAGAACAGATACAGGAGCTCTGAGCTTCACAAGCTCATTACGTTGTCCAGCATATTATTATGACACTGATGAGAGAAGCTAAATGTTCACCAGCGAGTTGCTACTGTAACTTTGCCTGCTGTTTCATGCTGAACAACTAGCGCACAATGGGTTCTTGATGATGCTATGAGAGTGGCATCAGTGAACCAGAACAGTAGAAGATGGTAGCCATAAAGCCAAAACAATGAGCCAAAAAAAGACTGTAGAACTGAGGGGAACCGCAGTCAGTTGATCATTCTTTGTGGGTGTACCACTACATGTGACCCCTTTCACACACATAGTTGTGTGCAATTTTGTTAATATAAACTATTGATTATAGATGCTATGCTACTACTGTAGTTGCTGTTACCACCTCTTTATAGCTCCAGAGTTGGAAGGAGTGTATTTAGGGCTTAATATGCAAATGAAAGATTGTTTGTAACATTGTGAGCACATAGATCAACAGCAGATACGTGTTTTATGCTGCAGGAGTGGTTTGAGAAGGTTCTATGGACACTTTGACACATTTTGACCCCTCCTCCCCACCTGGGCTGTCAATTGATTAAAATATGCATTTAATCGTGATTTAATCCATAATTAATCACACATTTTCTATCTATTTAAAATGTACCTTAAAGGGAGATTTGTCAAGCATACTTTTATCAACATGGGAGTGGACAAAAATGCTGCTTTATGCAAATATGTTTACTTTTGGAAATCAATTAACAACACAAAACAATCACAAATATCGTCCAGAAACCCATCAGATATACTGTATCTTAGGACATCGTGGGGGGTCCTGATCCTCATGTTGGGAACCACTGAAGTAGAGTGTGATTCAATTAGATGTTATAGAAATGACTGGCCACATTAAGCATGCATCATAGCATCATAATATGAATCATATCACAGCTTAGTGACCTTCTGCCTTCATGTTTTTTTCCTGGAGAAATTAGATGTTGCAGGTTTAACCAAACTGATTATTATATGATTTCATTCTTTGCAACCACTGGCTGTCGTTTGCAGCCTCATCTCAAGTGGTGTAGTGAAGTAGGTCAGGCAGGAAACCTATAATATGTCTTCCGTTCTCTCTGCCAGGCATACACTACGATTTTGGAACGCTGCATTTTTCGATGCCGTCCATTGTGAGAGGAAGAAAAGATCACCAACCACAAGGTGAGTCTGGATGGGAATCTAGACAGATAAATCAATAAATATAAAGTATAGATTGATATAAATATATTATAATGTATGGATATGATAAGATATGTAGAATCGTTTTAAAAATAGTGGGTTGTTGTTCTGTGTGTCTTCCAGTGTCACTGTATCTGTCCAATGCAATTTAAATAAAGGTTGGAGATCCTGTAGTGATGTACTGCTGGCTTCAGCAAAGACAAATGTCACAGTGCTTATGCCCCACACCTTCTCTCCTTTCCTCACCTCTACCTCTACCTCTACTGTACCTCTACTCCACCTCTACCTCTACCTCTACTCTACCTCTACTTTAACTCTACCTATACCTCTACCTCTACATATACTTCTACCTCTACTCTACCTCTACCTCTACTCTACCTCTACATATACCTCTACCTCTACTCTACATCTACTTTACCTCTATTTTACCTCTACCTCTACCTATACTTCTACCTCTACTTAACCTCTACTTTACCTCTACATCAACCTCTACACTACCTCTTCTTCTACCTCTACACTACCTTTACCTCTATTTTACCTCTACCTCTACCTCTACTCTACCTCTACTTTACCTCTGCACTACCTCTACCTTTACTTTACCTCTACTCGACCTCTACCTCTACCTCTACTTTACCTCTACACTACCTTTACCTCTACTTTACCTCTACCTCTGCCTCTACTCTACCTCTACTCGACCTCTACTTTACCTCTACACTACCTCTACCTCTACTTTACCTCTACTCGACCTCTACCTCTACTTTACCTCTACTCGACCTCTACCTCTACTTTACCTCTACTCTACCTCTACCTCTACTTTACCTCTACTTGACCTCTATTTCTACTCTACTCTACCTCTACTCTACCTCTACCTCTACTCTACTTTACCTCTACTCTACCTCTGCCTCTACCTCTACTCTACCTCTACCTCTACCTGTACTCACTCTTCTCCTCCTGTCTACTAGCTGTTGTTTTTCTCCCTCTTTCTGCATGTTGACTTTAACCCTTTGTCTCCTTGTGCCTTGCTGCCGGGCAGGGGAACGCAGGATGAAGAGAAAGACGAGAGGTCTGTCCTTCTATTTGTCCGCTGCCCTAAAAAAAAAAAAACTACTCAAACTAAGAAAAAAAGACAATATTAATCCAGGCTGAGTGGGGCAGAAGGGCAGAGGCTTTGTAATTGTATCACAAATCTTGGCGTAGTGGTTGTTTTGAAATTAGAGGGTGACAGAGAGCAAGCTAAAAGAGTTATTGTGTGGTTCTGTTTGGTGATAAGAAAAACTGCATTTTCTGACAATGTAGAAATTATGTGATGCATTGGAATATTTTGTGTGTTTAGCTCTTCCCTTTTTGGTCATAGTCTGGACATGAAGAGCTATATTTAGAATTTACACAGCTAGCCAAAACAAGTAGGTCTTTGACTCTGAGGTCTAACTCGCCAGCAGGCTTAGAAGACAGTGATGGTTTGTGATGTGTGTATAAAGTGAAGAGGAATTCAGTTTTTAGATGTTGTTGTGTCACAATTGCAGCTAAGTTGTCACTCATTTTCATTTACATTGTTAAAATGAAGCATGAGTATCACAGACAAACAGTTACCTGCTAACTAATTAGCATACTTAAGAGGAAGAGGAGACACAGCAAAGCTTTTACCTACATAGTTCGTAGCCCTGTTAGCCTTAATGGTGCCACCAGAATAATTATAGGCTTTTAGAATGTTTTAACTGTAATGAGTTAATACATTTAATAAGTGCTATAGGGCAATGTTTGTATCGTTTATTTGTGCTCATGCATGTGGATGCGCATTCCAGTTCAAGATATCTTTAATTCCTCTCAACTGAAGATATCTACATTGTCCTTTTTAGATAACTAAAATTAAATTGTGACTAGTCAGATTGACGTTGTAGATATCTTTAACTAGAATTACAGATAGTCAAAATGTAATAACAGATATCTAAAATTAGAGTTGTGACAAGGTGAAATGACGTTGCAGATATGTGTAATTACGTCAGAAGGTGGGGGCGGTGGGGGAGGATGGAGAGGGGGTGAAGCCATTCAAACATACTATGGCGCTGCACTGCAGCCGTGTGGGTTTATAAAGTGTGTCTGGAGGCGATAAATCTACAATACGCTTTAAATTTCTACCACAACTCTCTAGTGAACAATTTCATGTCATTTTCTAACTATCTGATCCACAGCATCTCACAGCCGGCTGCACATAGAGACCGATGTCACGTGTCCAGCTCGGAGGACTAAAGGCTTGTTATGATTAAAAAGAGCTTGTAGCTCGTTGTCTACCTCACTACGGTTAGAAAGAGCCCTCGTTGGTGTTTTAACTATGTTTCTCTCATGAGTTATCGATCTGGGAAGTTTGAATCTGTGAATATCTTGCACACTTTACCGAATTATCCAAGTTAACAAAAGCTTCTGCTGACACTGTTCAGATGCTTTGTTGGGCTGATATCCAATGGGAAGCCTTGATGAGCAACGTCATGACAACAACTCTGACTAGTCATAATGAGGATTGAGATATCTGTAACTGTTATTTAAGATAGTCAGAACTGAACTACAGATATCTCTAACTATCGTTTTGACGAGTCACAATGACCTTATAGATATCTGGAATAAGAATTCTGACTAGTTAAAATGTAATTACAACTAGTCAAAATGCAGTTGTGGATATTTCTAATGTTAATTTTCGGATAGTTAAGCTCGGCTATTAAATGTTAAAATGGCTTGCCATAGTCTAGAATGGTTGTGACAAGCGGAGTGAGACATTGAGAGATGTGACGGATGACAGAAACACAGGGATTACAAGGGGCTTGATGTGAGAGCAGCTTGGTGTTTCGCCCTGTGGTGAATGGTGAGGCTGAAGGTCTGGGAGTCACCCTGGGTCTAATTTGCAATTTGCGCTCTAGTGAACAGTGATAGGATAGTCTCGAGTGGTAAATGCCCAGCCATCTCCTGAATAATAGTTGTTTTTTTTATACGAGTTCTTCTATTGTGATATTTCTGTGCTTTTTTTCATCTTTCTTCTTTTGGCTTCTGTTGGCATGTCGTTGTGGTTATCTAATAGGTGATGTGATTCACCTTGGTATTGTATCATGCCGCTGTTGAAAGGATTTTTGTGCCCGTCTTTGACGAGTAAAAGCATCACACCCACAGTTAATATCCTGAATGTGTAAAGACATGGTATTTATATCTAGAGCAAGAGACAGAGGCAGTCTGAAGGTGTTCTCTGCCTCCTCACAGCTCACTGCATGATCACACCATTAATCTCCTTGCATGTGATATTTTTCTCTCTCCCTCCATCTGCATGTTCCCTTTGCCGTCTCTTTTTTACTATCTTTGCACGCTTCAATGTTTCCACCGTGGAGTGATTGCAGGGATATGTTGAACATGCCATAATATCCACTCTAAGTAATGTTATGTTATGTTAAGATATGATCCACAGTAGAGTAAACGTTTCCACTGTAGCCAAATCTACAGTATCCGTTATATTCTTTACAGTTAACACAGCTTGTTTCTGGTCACATGAGTCAATAGTGACCCCATTCTTTTACTTATGCTACAGCTGCATTCATTTATTTATTTTTGGCCACCTGGTATGGAGGACCACAAGAGTCATGGAAATAGTAATAAAGCATTTATTTGATTAATAACTAATTGTACAATAAAAATAGGCATTAATAAACTTGTTTCCAAATTAATTAATTAATCTATAATAAACTAACTAAATTACAAAGTAATTTATTACTTTCCATTTTAATGGCCAATGAAAAGAAGTATTATAAAAAGAATTTACAAATGAAATATCAATCCATCAATAAATAGTTCAAATAAAAAAGGGATTTACAAAAACACCATAAAAAAATCAATAAGTACGTCATTTAAAAATGCATTAATGAATTCATAAATAATGGAATTTAAAAATGGCTAATTTACATTGTTTTACCTCATTTTACCAGCTCAAGCTCAGTTGTTTGTTTCTCTTCTTAAACGCCATTCAACTTCATTCATCTATTTTTAAATGACGTACTTATTGACTGTTTTATGGTGTTTTTGTAAATCTCTTTTTATTTTGAGCTATTTATTGATGGATTAATATTTAATTAGTAAATCATTTTTATAATTCTTCTTTTTATTGTCCATTTAAATTTCAAATAGTGAATTACTTTGTAATTTAGTCCATTTATTCATAGATTAATAAATTAATTTGTAAACAAATGTATTAATTCCTATTTTTATTGTACAATTAGTTATTAATCAATTAAATGCTTTATTACTATTTCTGTGACTCTTGTGATCCTCCATAACCTCGGGGCAGCGCCGAACAAACTGAAATTACAACATTGACATATTATCACCTTATAGATTTGCTATGGTGAATGTGTTAGCACACATTTGCCTATTACCGGTATTTACTCAACCAGCAGACACAGAGCAATGCTAGAATCAGTTATAGAGATATGTTTGTGTCCACCTGAGTCCAATATTCACTCAGTTTTTAACTCTGTTTTGGTCTTCACTAATTCCTGAGGGGAATATCTGTCTCTTTAGCTGCTAGATTTTTCACCTGCTGGTCTCTAACTTTGTCTGTCTGCCATTTGATTCTGGGCAGGTACTGCACAGTGGGCTTGTAAGAGATATTTTGTTGAAAATTGCCTGCTGCTGCTGGAAATGAGGGTGATGAGAGAGGATCAATGAGCTAAAACAAAATTAAACGCTCTGTAGATCTAAGGGGAACACTGAAGTCATGTGGTGATTCTCTGTTCAATGTGGAAATGAAGTCAAATATATCAGTCATTATTCAGGAATTATTTATTACATTATTTCCAGCAACCCAAAAATCATAGAATAAAGACATTTCCCTCACAAATTAGTGGTATTTTCTTTTTAATTTATAAGGGACATGTAATGTTTTATACTTCTGGTGAATATAATCCAATTAATCGTATTTCCATATATATATTTTGTATATACAGTTCCCTTTGTTAACACCTTATTTTGAAAACCGGACGTAGTCCCACGTGTATACTTCCTCTAACTTCTCCAAGGTGGTCTCTAGCTCTCCCGTCAGCTCCGTTCTCTTCATACATCCATGGTCAGCTCCATCGGAGCCGTTTGAATGCATTTAACATAAATGTCAGTATATGGGTGCTCTACAGTTGTAGCGTCGGCCCATTTGACCACGGAGATGAGAGCGACGGCCGGCTCGACCGCACGTTACCGCGATACGATAACGTTTCCTGTTCGTGACAGAGTTAGCATGCAGCTTTAGCCGTGATGTCTAGCTCTGCTTTTCCTGCAATGTGTGAACCCCAAAGTGTTTCCATACTTTACTGGATGTGTAGTGTTTACCACGCTGGATTTAACATGTGAGGGTGCGGGTCGTATCCACGCCGACCCTCCAACGTTTTATACTTTCTTGTTTCGGCTCACTGTGGTTTGTTTTGGTTGACGGATACGGAACGGTTATGACGTCACGTTACTCAGACTACAATAATAAAATCCGTAACTTCCTTCTACCTCTGCATAGACTGAAATGAAGCAAATATATAGATTCTGGCATTAAAACATCTATTTAGAAATCGTAAAAGAAAATCATGATACATAGGTGAATCTATTTTTTCTCCCATCCCTAGTGTACAGTACAGAAACATCCTCTCTTTACCCAGTTTATTTTGATGACCCTAGTGGTGTTGGTGAATTCAAGCATGGAATCATTTTCCAGGTTACTAAATATCTGTTTTTCAGTAATACACAGTGCAAATCCATCTGTTTGTTAATAATGATGATTCTTTGTGAATGAATCATTTGTTGTTTTATTATTTCGCTGGTGGCTGGTTAATGTGTTTCTTTTTTCTTTTATGTGTAATGGAATCTCTGTTTTTGCATCCCTTTACAAAATGAGCAGTTCCAGGGATGGATGTCATGGATAATAGAGCTGGGTTTTAACCTGAAAAAGCTCACAGACTACTGAAAAGTAGATCCTATTGTCCAAACGTTTCAATACTCATGTGTAACCAGTGCTTTTTGTGGTATTGCTGCGAAAAGTCAGCATGACATTGACAGGTGATCATTTTTTTGACAACCACCCCTGGCCTGTTTCTGTAGAGAAGCTGAAGGTCAAACGGAGACTTTAGTATTAAAGCCTGACTCCGACTGTCTCTGTGCTGCAGGGAGAAGTGGTGTCATATGACCCAGGAGGAGAGGGACGACAGCTCCAAAATCGATGAGAACATCGCCTTTGGCCAGCTGGGGTGAGTAAGCTGTCACAGTGTTGTCTGGGAACTAATACAATACAATAGAATAAAGCACATAGCGAGGCCAGTGTTAAAACAAGTTATTGGTCCCAATAATAGCAATAATATATGACATAATCTCTTAATTGTTATAAAATATTACAGAATTTTGTGAAGAAGGTAGGTGTTACAAGAGCTGTGGACCAGTGCCTGCAGATAACATCAGTTTTAATACATCACATCGGTCCTTGTGTAGATAAATTATAAGTTAATAGATAGACCATGAAGCAGAATGTAACCTAAAAGTCATATTAAATACAAAATACTCTGAATAGCACAGAGATTAATTTAGTTTCTATCTTAGTTTCCCTTGGAACTTATTGAGATATCAAGTTTATTTGTAATTACAGAACATATAGTGTGTTTGCAATAATTTATATTTGTATGAAATGTATTGTACTATGTATGTTTTCAGGACATTCACTCATAACATGCTGGCGTTTGGGCTGAGTAAGAAGCTCTGCAATGACTTCCTGAAGAAGCAGGCAGTCATTGGAAACTTGAATGAAGGTAAAGAATTAAAGGAATAATTCAACCTAAAACAATGCAACAGTGTCTGTTCACAGCCCATTTACTTATTTAGTGTGTTTCGACTGTTAGTATGTGACCCTTGCCTTGCACATCACAGACTCTCCCACATTGCATCCTCTTGAGTTCCACCTACCGAATTTGCATAATGAGAACCAGATACAAACTGCATGGGAATATCAGGTGGAGATGGGGTCTTAGTCCGGTTGTACAAAAATAACCCTATTGCAGCTTCAAAACGAATATATGTGTGTTTTACCCCTTTGCAGAACAGTACAAGTTGCTGACTGACCACATAGAGAAAATGGCTGCAGAGTGAGTTCGAGGACAACAGCCTGCATTTCAAAGTCTCAACACAACAGACTGACAGCACACGCATCAGCAGTTTTTTTTTGCAAATCAATGCCACAGTGACCCAACTCTCTGTTTGACTGTTGTTGCATTTGTGTGGTGTACTGCTGAAAAACAACATAACCTACTGTACTGAACTGTGCCATAGTTGTAGCAAACCCTGTTTATCCAACTTGGTCGTGCTCCCCTGCGCCCTGTTCTGTATTAGCAATAATACAACATCATCAGCTGGTTCATACCTTTAATATCTATAACGCCTCTGTCTGTGACGTGCTTGACAAAAACTAGAAGCATAAAGTGAAACCAGTATAAAACCTAAACAGCCTCAGTATGGCGTCACACACTCCGGATTTATACGTTATAGACGCGATGTGTAAATTATATATCCTTGATGCTGTTTCGTTCTGTGTTTCCTTGGTAACCACGTTTATTACAGGTTATAGTCACATCTAAAAGCATCTGGTGAAAGACATTTTACATAAATGTCTATACAGTTCAAACCAGACTTGGCTATAAAAGAACATGGCATGCCAATAATAACCCATAGTGTTTTAAAGCTGCAGTAGGTAACTTTGAGCAAATATGATATTAAAGATATTTTTATAAAACTGTCACTATATCCTGACGGTAGTGCATCATGTTCCTCCAGTGTCCTCCTGTGCTCCTAATGGCATTTGAAAGATTTCACCGTGCCCGAAGGAAAACAACCAATCAGAGCCGAGGAGTCTCTAGAGAAGGTGTCAATCACTGCCCACGAAACCTGTGAACTCCGATCAATATGTCAAACTAGGCAGCTTTGATTACATTTCAATCAATATTCTGTTACTGTTATGACTATTTCTCTCCTCAAATGTTTTCAGAAACATATTTTAGTGTACTGTTTAGCTGTAAAATGAAAAAGTTTGCTCCGGCAGGTGGGCGGTGCTTGGTTTTGCTCGACTGTTTTTAACATAGCAGCTGGGTTACAAACTTTCTCATTTTAAAGCCAAACGCAGTGGAATCTTGCAAATTAAAGAAGATCTCTCTATTATCTATGTTATATCCTTCAAACAACTGGATTTATTCAAGTTTCTCGCTAAAAACTTCCACATCGACGACATGTTGTATGTGTGGATGTGAAGTTATTGTCTGTGCTGCTGTGTGCCAATGTAAAACTATAATGCGGCAACGGCGGCACCTGTGTAAATGTGACGGGCAAAAAATCTGAAATATGAAACTGCCGGTCATGGCCGACTAGCTGAAAACCGGACGGTTTGATCAGCAGCCAATGGATCGGTGCATCTCTATTAGCACAGGAGGACACAGAAGAACATGATTTTGTTTCAAAGATTATCTGTCTCATGCACTACTGTCAGGATATAATGACAGTTATATAAAAATAACTTTGTCACACTAGCTCAAAGTTACCAACTGCAGCTTTAATGTGCTATTCGGGTGGTATCTTAAAGGCAGGGTTGACGATGTTATCCAGTCTAAACTATTTGTTATATTGGTTGAAATGGTCTTCACACCCCAACAGTGATCCATTACTTATGAGCTCTGAAAAAGGACCGGAAAAGAGCCGTCATCTGTAGCTGCTGTAGTCCTGTAAAAACATCTACCAATCACTGCCTCGTGGTCCGCTTGGAAAGAACCAATCAGATGCCTCCTTGCCTCCCTGCTTGTACTCCACCCTTGGCGTGCACCAGCCTGAACTCAAAGCGCATCATCGCCGCACGTTTTCTGGAGAATGGAAGAGAAAACTCAGCCCTGCAGTAGCACTGCCGCGGTTACTTGACATGAGGTAGCGTTGTTGAGTTGAGGTCCTCTCTCCGCTCTGTGTCTGTGAAGTAGTTACGATGCGGCGGTGCTCGTGCATGTGTGTGTGGGGGGGGCGTTGCATTGGAAGGAGCCCCCGAGGGGAGGGTGGGGGGGTGGTTTAGACGGAGCTCCTGAGGCGATGCTACTTTCAAATTATGCTAGCTTTCCAACATCGTTGACCCTACCTTTAAGTTAATGACTGAATTCTGGTCTGGGCTTTCTGTAACACTGTAGTATTTTATATGGCAATACAAGCAAAACCTACAGCTCTGACATACAGTATCTAACATATAACTGCCATTAAAATGGCACAAACAATATCCCTCCATGCCTTCTCTTTAAGAAATAGTTTGACATTTTGAAGATTGTTTTTTTGCAAAGATGGACAGGAAGATGCATACCATTCTCATATATATTCTAAATGAGGAGACAGTTAGCTTAGCTTAGCATGAAGCCTGGAAACGGGAAAACTGCTAGACTGGTTCCGTCCAAAGGGTAACAAAATCCACCTACCAGTACATTTGTGTTAATTAGTGTGCTTCCAAGGTGCTGGTAGGTGCTGTTAACCGTTTTGCCCCGCTTCCAGTGGTATCAATTTCCTCGTTCACTCAACAAGAAAAAAATGCAGCAAAGTCTTTCTTCTGATTACTTCGAGAAATGGTAATGCCTATTTCAATCACTCCGGCACACATTTACAATCCAGTGGTATTCATTTAATGTTTTTTAATTAGAAACTTGATCATACCCTCGGAAACATTAGAGACTACTTATCTATCCAAAGTGCCTTCCATGAAAGTTAATGTCTTTATCCTTGATTGGCCAACCAAACACTAATGAGGAGCCTGCAACAATCGCTCTATTACTCATTCCCTGCTAGATAAATATGCATGCAAATACTCGTATATTCGTTGTATTGCTATCTGTGTTGTCAGTGATGGACCTAAGTAGTAGTTTATTTTCATTTGGTTGAGCTCTAACGCCAGTTGCATAGCTACGCATGTCGCCTGGATGTGGCCCAGCATACACATTCTGTCCTATCCTGCTGCATATCTATCCGTATATCTATCTAGCATGTGCAAAACAGCATCAAGCAAAATGTAAAATGAGTGATTGAACTGTGAAGTGGCATTTACTAATTGTATTACTTCATCCTACCACTGCGGGGTAGCGTTGTGTCTTCATTCAAAGCACTTCTCAATGAGAGATTCCTGAATTCAAATTCAGTCTTTCTTAGCTTTAGTCTTGAGAATATTATCAATGTGTGGGGGTTTTTTTAATAATGAAATCTGGTTACCTACGTTGGAATGCCAGGATGATGCACTTTCTGGCAGGTTGGATCCCATTTCAGATTGATAATCTGTTTTAATCTATGAAGTCATTTTGTAAATACTGTACATATTTCTCTGTACGTTGTAAGAATTGATCACACGCTGCTGTTTGTGAATTGTACGTCTTTTAATTGTAAATGTACGAACAATAGGTGTAATTGTGGCCAACGTGTCCATGAGGAACATAAATGTCTAACTGTCATTATGACCCTAAAGTGCCCCCCCATCATCCACATCCAACCTCTGTGTTTGCATATAGTGTTGTGCAAATCATCTCCAATGTAAATGTAAATCATTCCTTCGTTACTGAGTTTAGATCTGAGCTACATGTAGTATAATCATACAAAGCATATAGAAAGCCCTGCAAACCTCTGTTTGCTCTACACTGTTTTTATTCACACCTTTAATTCTCTCAGGTGTCACTTTGCATGTGCTTTAAGTACCTTTCGAAACCTGTGAAAAACGTATTCTTAGACTATGTGCGGAATGGCTAAACACCCTTCATCTCCTATCATTGTGTTCTTCCTGATGTGAACTTTGACCATGTTGCTACTTATCATTTTGTATAAGCCAGAAGGGTTCTGGCTTGGTTGAAGTATTGACCTGTATATTGTACTTGTTAGCTCAGCATGAGCCATTTGCACTACTTGTAAGGCCCTGTTCAGACCTGGTATTAACATGCTTCCTCAGTGATCCGATCACAAGTGGACAGCTCTAAGTACACTCAAGATGCATTGAGATCCGATCACTCAGACCACATTCAGAGGTGGTCTGAGCCACATATGGACACGTTCTTTCAGCAGTGTGTAGTGAATGAGTCCTGGGCCACATTAAGGACCGCCAACTCTGCTGACGTCCCGCTCTCTGCTCTCCTCAGGTGAATAAACAGGCAGAGGCGAGCGCTTGTCAGCATGGAAACAGCTTCTGTGTTCTACTGTATTCTGTCGGCACATCTGTATTTTATTAAAATATATCTTATCTCTAGGCTACATATCTACAGACTATCAGACTAGGCACAGGAAGTGCATTATTATCATACTGTAAGAGAGGTGTCGGTGTTTTTGTTCCGCTGCTTTGCACGGAGCTGATACCTGCTCGCTCTCTCTCCTCCCCGGCTCTCTGAAGCTCTGTACTCCGCTGTTGTCTGGCAAAGGCAGCGATACCGGTGGCACGGAGGTCCCCAGGGACTACCAGTACAATAACCTTTTGCTATGATGTTAATAAAATGTTAATAAATTGAACCCAAATTCACGAATATGTCGGATATTACTACTGAAATTCATGTAATGTTACATCATAACGTCTGCTGTATTAGCCATGTGTTTACTATGTGTTTATTTGCATATAGAGCGGGGAAGTGCGATCGTGTGGTCACTGGAGACGCATGTGGAGATGCATTCTAATGCCAGGTGTGAACAGACGTACTTAAAGCCATCCACTAGTGTTCAGATCACTCAGGACGCATGTTAATACCAAGTCTGAACAGGGCCTCAGTCTCAACATCTCTAATCTTCTGAATATCTTCTGAATAATGTTACATTGATGCCGTTTATATTTGTTCTGCATGGCCAGTGAACGCTCTCTCTCTCTCTCTCCAGCATATCTGTTGTTAAATGTTGACAGTAGTTTGTCTTTTGTAGCCTGGATGATGAGACCATTTTAACTGTATTGACTTTGTGTCAGTTATCAACCAAGTGAAATTTGTTATTAAAGTAGTACATTTATGGGATGGCCCTTTTGATTAACTTGTGTGGTGATGACTCTGTGGTCTCCAAATCCATGTGTCCCCAGTTGCTGATTAGTTTTGGGGTTCAATGCTAACGTTGTAGCACACACTGTGAGAGTGATAGCAGCTAACCAGCATTATTCAAAGTCAGAGCAGTACAATAAAAAAATACTTTGTGTGTGTTGTAGATGAACAGTCAGCGGATTCATTCAAAACCAAATTAAAGGCCGTTAATTCACTGTAGCTAATGTTGCATTTTTTGTTGTGTCACTTTATGTGGGAAAACTGAAAAGGAGAAAAAGTTGACTGAATCACCTGAGACGACCTATTACTTCAGAGCAAGTAATATTTTATTACTTTTTTGCCATGGTGGCAGGCTAACAGTGCTAGGATGATAACCTGCAACCTAACATGCAGTATATTTTATTCAGAATGCTACTGAATCAATGGTGTGAAAACGAAAACTTGTAGCTGCTCTGAAGTTGATAGGTAGTCTCATATAATTCAGTCAGTGGCAGTTTGTTAAAGCTGCAGTGGGTAGAAATGGAGCAAATCTGATTTAAAAAAAAAAGTTATTTTTATAAAATGGTCCCTATATCCTGACAGTAGTGCATGAGACAGGTAATGTGTCCTCCGGTGCTCCTAACGGCATCTGCCAG
>CAKAOH010024183.1:0-22501 GCA_916701665.1 Sebastiscus tertius | reverse complement strand
TTGGGTGCAAACTCCATCGAGTTACTCAACACAGACATTTCAGTCGTGTGTTCAGAGACAATCGTTGGGATTTGAGTATTTTATTTTTATTTCTTGTACAGTGAATGTGGCACAGAAAACACAAGCATGGTGGGTATTGTTTAATCAAATGAGGTCTTCAGGTCATAAAACTTTAGGGCTGGGGCAATACACCTATCTCCCGATTCTATACTATCACTATACTTGGGTGCCGATTCAATATGTATTGAGACAATGGGAAAGAGTTGAATCATACACTTCTAGGGACTTTTACATTGGAAAATATCTAAATTAATACAGTAAAAAAGTTTGATTTTCAACATGTATGTAGTCAGAGATGTCCTGAAGTCAAATATATTCGTCATTGACAGGAATTATACAATTTTTTTCCAGCAACCCAAAAATCAAAGAATAAAGACATTTCCCTCACAAATTAGTAGTATTTTCTTTTTAATTAATACGGGACATGTAATGTTTTATACTTCAAGGGAAAATATAATATAAAAATATAATCCAATCAATCTTATTTCCATATATGTATGTATATACAGTTCCCTTTGTTAACACCTTATTTTGAAAACCGGACGTAGTCACACGTGTAAGTCCGTCGCTAGCTCTCCTGTCAGCTCCGTTCTTTTTATACATCCATGGTCAGCTCCATTGGGGCCGTTTGAATGCATTTAACATAAATGTCAGTACATGGGTGCTCTACAGTTGTAGCGTTGGACGATTTGACCGCGGAGATGAGAGTGACGGCCGGCTTGACCGCACGTTACCGCAATACGATAACGTTTCCTGACCATGACAGAGTTAGCATGCAGCTTTAGCCGTGATGTCTAGCTCTGCTTTTCCTGTCAATATGTGAAACCCAAAGTGTTTCCATACTTTACTGGATGTGTAGTGTTTACCATGCTGCATTTAACATGTGAGGGGTTAAATCAGGTCGTATCCAAGTGGAACCTCTGCCTTTTTCTACTTCGTCGTTTCGGCTCGCTGCGGTTTGTTTTGGTTGACGGATACGGAACGGAGATGACGTCACGTTACTCAGACTACAACAATTAAAGCAATAACTTCCTTCTACCTCCACAGAGACTCAAATTAAGCAAATATATCGACTCTGGCATTAAAAAATCAATTTAAGAATCGTAAAAAAAAAAACGCGATACATAGGTGAATAATTTTTTTTTTCCCACTCCTATAAAACTTCAGTGCAAACAGGACACCTGCTATTTGACAACAGTCAGGCGTGTGTGCGTTTGTTAAAAGGCACACACTAAACTCTCAATACTGTGTGAGGGCTGAGAGGGGATGAGTCACCAGCGGGGGGGGAGGTTTTCAGAGGGTGTTGTGCATAAATCCACACAGAGCAGAGGGATTCACCACATGACTAACATGCTGCTGATGACGGGGTGAGCTCATCTGACCTCCAGCAGCTCTTCTCTTGTGTTCAGCAGCAGCACTTTAAAGCGAGTATGAACACAACAACATGAAAATCTCTCTAACACAGAATGTTCTAATGAGGTGTAGCTAACAACACCTGAGACATACATTATGCATAAGCTGTGTTCTGCCACAGTGTCATTAAAAGCATCGTGAAAAAACTAAAGACGCAGATCACTCTGCTTAATGTCACTCTACTTTAAAAAGAGTAAAAAGAAATTGCAAAAGTAGTCAGAACATATACAAATAAAATTAAGTTACTTTGAAGAATATGCAGAAATAAAGTTACAAGAAAAAGTTACTCAGTTACAGTGACAAGAATAACACCTGTAAACAATCAGTACATGTGGAAAACCTTTCAAATCGATCCTAAAGGCCCAGACACATCAAGCCGACATCAAAGAACTAGCGGCGATGAAGGCCAACTGTTGCGAAAAGTTGCACTCGCGCACACCGCAAAGACTACAGCCGATGGCCTGTTAGCACGTATATTCTGCACCTGCGTGAGATGAAATAACTCTCCACACCAGCAGACAGCAGTAGTCTGTATTCATCATTCAAAAAGGGAAACAGGAAGACCGAGGACGAGCCGTTGTTATGATACGTACATGAAACAATGCGGCGTTTGCGCATGCAGTATAATCCGTATGCACGGACTGGCAGCGCGCTTGCACAAGCATGAGACGGTCGTAGAGGAAGTGTTTTAAATAGTATGATTTTCCGAAAATGCATGTTTGGGAAGTAGTGAGCTTCCGACTGGATAAATGAGACTTGGATTATACTGCATGAGTTGTGTGAGAGTTTGTAAACGGATGATTTGATCTAGTTTGGCTAGTTTTGTTAAACCTGGATCCCATTTACTTGAATTCATCAAGACTGTGCTCCGTTTTTTAATTCTCCCTTCACCGTGGAGGCATGAGAGAAAAACGAAAGTTTTCTTCAAGGTCATTTTAAGGGTGAAGTATTCTTTTAATATTTCTCTTTTTCATGCAGAAAATGAAATTTCCAACCTCGGTGACTTTTCATCATCTGGATGATTCTGTGGTGGGTTTCCTGCACTGTAAGCAGGTGGAATATTTAGTTAGATACTGATATTTCCTCTTTAGAGGACACATCCAAAAAACATTTTGACACTGAAAAGTCACTGAAGCACTCCTTAGATGTTCGCTTACTAACAATCAATCAGAAAATTACTCTAAACTAAAAACACTAAAAGCCCAGGATGTCCTCTGTCAGGGACACAGGATGTATTAGAGAAAAGATATATTTTTTGAAGAGGGTTCAAATTACACTAAAAACTGCTTTAACCTTTCAGTGACTAAATAAAGAGCCATTTCCTGAAACGAATATCAACTTAAACAGATATAGTGGACTTAAAAATTTAGATTAAGGTCTTATAGTCTCTGAGTTGATTTACATTAATTACACTAAACTCTGAACACCGTGTACATACAGCAGGCACTTTGTGTTTCAAACTGCACATACCAGACATGAGAAATATGATTTATCACAACATAGTTAGTAGGGTTGGGGCGATTCACCTATGTCCCGTTATGATACTATCACGATACTCGGGTGCTGATTTGATATGTTTTGCGATTTTTAAGTATTGCGATTCTACAAGAATTGCGATTGGATATTGTGATTTATTGCAATTTTTGTAACTTTAACACTAGACGATGGGCAAAAGTTGAATCATACACTTCTAGGGACTTTTACTCATTTCATATCATATTACTCATATCAGTCATTGTCAGGAAATATTTATAATAAATATTATAGAATTTCCCCCACAGATTAGTAGTATTTTCTTTTTAATTTATAAGGGACATGTAATGTTGTATACATCTGATGAATATAATGTAATCAATCTTATTTCCATATGTGTATTTTGTATATACAGTTCCCTTTGTTAACGCTTTATTTTGAAAACCAGACGTAGTCACACGTGTCTACTTCCTCTAACTTCTCCAAGGTCGTCTCTAGCTCTCCCGTCAGCTCCGTTCTCTTTATACATCCATGGTCAGCTCCATCGAGGCCGTTTGAATACATTTAACATAAATGTCAGTATCTGGGTGCTCTACAGTTGTAGCGTCGGCTCATTTGACCACGGAGAAGAGAGTGACAGCCGGCTTGACCGCCACGTTACCACAATACGATAACGTTTCCTGTCCGTGACAGAGTTAGCATGCAGCTTTAGCCGTGATGTCTAGCTCTGCTTTTCCTGTCAATGTGTGAAACCCAAAGTGTTTCCATACTTTACTGGATGTGTAGTGTTTACCACTTTGGATTTAACATGTGAGGATGTAGGTCGTATCCACGCAGAACCTCTGCCGTTTATGACGTCACGTTACTCAGGCTACAACAATAAAAGCGGTGACTTCCTTCTACCTCCACATAGACTCAAATGAAGTAATTAAAAAACAACCACGATACATAGGTGAATCTATTAGCTAATAGTTAAATTGTTACAACTCTAGTTGATGATATTCTAAACTCTGAAAATGTTTCCCTTAACTTGTCTTAAGTCTGTCCTGAAAGCTGCACTAAATGTACGTGAAATTGATTTGCATCAGAGAAAAAGTTTGAACGTGACATTTGCAGCAAACATTTAAAAAACATTTAGATAATGTGACAAAAAAAAAAAAAGAATGACTGAGGATGAATTACAGTTTGTTGCCTGATTTTCGAGCCATTAGATTATTTAAACATAAAACTGCTGACTGGGATCAGAGTGATGGATTACAGCCCTGTTTTTAGAATCACAGCCGCCGTGATTATCGCACTCATTTGCACTTTTTTACCGGCATTACATTTGCATTAATTCATATTGGCCCCGGCCACTATCTCCAAATTACCACAGGCCTGGCTTCCCTGTCGCCTCACCCCTCCACTCACATCATCCATTCATCCCTCCATCCCCTCCTCCCTCGCTGTCCTCTCCCCTTAAGGAAAACATTCAGCCTCAGAAGTGAGTTTGGTCACCTTTGACTCTGTGTAAAGTTTATAATTTTAGAGATTAATTGTGTCCCAAGGCGACGAGGGAACGCTGCTTCACCTCCGCCAGGGAACTCAGAAGGTCACTCCTTCAGTCAGAGATGTGTAAACACTGACATCTGGTGGCCGACTGCAGTACTGCAATTCTAAACTTCAACTCCCATTATCAGACTGCTCTTCTTTTCTTCCCTCTTTTCTGATCCTGTTCTTCTTCCACCATCCTTTTATCCTTTTTCTGTCTACCGTCTTCCTCCCATCTCTTCTACCTCTCTACTCTCCCTCTCCTGCTCCCCTTCTTCCTCTCTATCTTTGTCTGTTTGTCTGTCTGTCTCTCAGAGAGGAGGAAGATGATGACATCGCCCATCAGTTCTGTTGCCCCGCCTCCGAGTGCAGTAGCCCCTCCTCTAGGTAACCAGGGGCGACCGTGAGCCACTCCCCCGCCCCGCCCGACTCTCTTCGGTAAATCGAGGGGTGATTACGAACCCCCTTTCCTCCCTCCTCCATGGCTGTCTCTGTCTCTCTCTCTCTTCTTTTTTTGCCCTTTGATCACGAAGCAGCAAGAAAAACTGTTGGGGTTAAAAACAAAATACATCCACAATACAACAAAACAAAAGGAGGAAATCCAGGGTTTCTTCATTAACAAGGTTTTCAGATTTGTTGAGAAACTTGAAGTCCGAGGCTGACATATCGCAAAACTGACAATTTCTTGTGCATAATGAGAAAACCTTTAAAAGGAAGTTCTGAAGCTGGCTTTGCAACTCTGCTGCTGATCCATTTTCTTTTAAAAACTGGCAACAAATTTTCATAAAGATTAGAAAATGACACCCTGCGTTGGACAGTAAAAGTTGCGTCGCAGCTTTAAACCAACAGGACAGATCGTCGTCACCGCACTCTGACCTACCTGGAGACGTACAAGCTCACACCTGCTTCAGCTGCTTCAGTCGGCAGGATGCAGTGACTCGGCTGAACGCCGGCAATGAGTCTGCATTTTTGTGCATAATGTGAACACGCCGGACGGTCTTTGACCTCCGTCTGAGAACAAACTCGGACCTCGTCTCTTCCCTCGTCTCCTAGTTTGGGTCTGAACGGGGACTTTAACAGTTTATCCTCCGTGTCCGAGCATGAAGCCATGACCCCGCTGTTCCCTGACGACGCTGTGCCCAGAGCCTGAGGTAGACAGAGTTCGGCGAGAGCCGGGCAGCGCTCCGTATGCTCCAGGGCCGTCCACAACATCGCCGCGATAGCATCAAAACATCAGCAGGCAGCGCTCGTAGAGCAGGTGACAGCAGGGATGTCCCAACTCTGTCTTTGCAGGGCTCTGGTGTGTTGTACAGCATGTCCTCCTCACCACATCACACCAAACTCTCTGGAACGAAGGACTGAAGACTCGTCTGGTCTGGCGGGACGTTTTCTAGCTATTCATGATCCGTACGAGCCACTCTGGCAGGTAATCATTGGGAGGTCCCCCTTCTGTTATCAAAACCTGGTCGGCTGGTGAAAGAGTGCGAGTGGAGTCACATGAATTGGTCCCCTGCTCTGTCTTTTGTAGAGTCATTACCGTCCCCTACATACAGCAACCAGGGTTCTCCTTAGAACTGGTTCTTTTCTTATTTCAGCAATCTGCTTGCACCCAAATACAACACTGGAGCGAGTGCATGAATCAGTGGATTAAAGAAGTGGATCAAACATTTGCCAGACAGCACTGAAGTACATTGGGGAAAATTTATGTTCCTGTTCTGCAAGGTGGCACTAAATTGCCAGAAATGAGAACAGAGTTTGGTGTAAAGGTCGCAAGGATGAGGATTTACAGCGAGCATGTAAATCATGGTAACTAGCTCGGTGCTAAGTTGACTCACTTGTCAGGATTAGAGACTGATCTCTGGCCTGTTAAACTGAAAGCAGCAGCCGGGCCTGCAGAGTCAGACTTCAGCCGCGGCGTGCGGCGCCACATGCACAGTAAAGTTTTCTACATTTTTGGCACCTGAGTGTCTTAAAGTAACACAGATCAAAGTGACGGAGAAAGAAAAACACTTCAAGTGCTTCCCCCGTTTACAGTTTTAGGGAGAACCCTGGTGCCTAATGTGTACAGTGCACACACACACACACACACACACACACACACACACACACACACACAGCAGCTGCAAAAGTCCTCAGAGGTAATAAAAGGACATCAGTGATATTTGGATGATAGCCGGTGTGAGTTTGTTTACGTGCACACCAGTGATCAGCTTTAAGGCAATACTAGTATGCTCTCATGTTTGAAGTAACAGTTCTAACCTGGTTTCATGGATTCATTTAATAATCCATCTCCTGTATGAAGTTGAACATGTTATTGGCTTCATAAATATAATAATGAGATGGGGGGGGGGCAGAACAAGATTCTGATCCCATCCTACATGCAGACCGAGCGCTGGCTTATGAGACAGTCCTAAAAGTTGTAAAATGCACTAATAGCTGAATCCAGAGTTATTTTCCTTCCTCCGTTCATGTGAATGAGACCCAGACGGAGGCTTGCGCGAGTGCTGGGAGTTAAAGAAAACGCTCCTGAGCCTGCACTACGGGCCCGGTGGATGCCGATAGAGCACGCACAGTAGCGTTTTCTTTAACCCCGCCTCCCAGCCCACTGGTGAAACAAAAACATATGACTGGTTGACGCTTCACAGCATCATTGGAGCGACGAAAAATTGAGTTGAGTCCAGCTCAACTTGAAAATGACTTGTAGCCTGTTGATGTGTCGCTCGTAGTGTGAACGCAGCATTACTACGCCCGGACCAAACAGGGAACGTCAGCAGCGCGTGGCGGCTTCCTCGCTGAACTGCTGCGTAGCTCACGCGTGTGGCGTCCACATCAGCTGGCTGCTGCTGCTGCCAGCTCTTTCTTTCTACATTGCCTTTAATAATAGCCATTTAATTTCATTATAAATGTCATTTATATTTATTTTAGACAGAAAAAGGGTAAGATCATACAGCTCTGTGTGTTTCTCTACCTCCTCGATGAGTTTTCATGTCATCCATCGTTGATGAGCAATCCGAAAAGTGAAGAGTTGTATCCAATAAGAAAACGTATTAACATAGCCTATTATATATTTATAGCGTATTTATACGTGGCGTTTCTGCTATGACTACTGTGTTAACAAAAATAAAAGTTGGTTCTCTATTAATTTATGGAGACCTGCAAGTAACTGCTTTTTCACAACCCTTTCCTGTGAATATTTCAGAATAAAAGCATTGTGTGAATGAATGAATGGATTCTTTCATCCAAAAACGCTAAACGGGCTTTTATTTTGAAACAGGAAGTGTAAAAGATTTTTTGTCTGCGACATTCTACGGATATAGACATTGAAACTCTAATAATGTTGCTGGGATGATGTCAATATACGGTCAAAAGATCATTTTCACTGTCTGTTGCTGTGAAGCTCGCGGTAAAAATAGGCGAGACCTCGAATCTCTTGAAGAGACGCAGTCGTGCCGCACGTGAGGCGGGCAGTGTGGCTGCTCTAACCTGTTAACATGGACGCCGAAATAAAAAAACAACAGGTTCTGCCATGCGCTGCTGACGTTCCCTGTGTGGCCCGGGCTTTAGATGAGTTTTGGTGATAAGAACCCAACACTTTAAAGCAGAATAATGTTGCTCTTGGTTTGGTCAGGTAAAACATAAGTAAATATGCTAAATGTGTCTAAAGAGTGAAGCTCATTCTGCATGTATCGCCGCCCAGATTGAGATAAAATGTGTTTTATGTGTCTCAGATTATTGCCTTAATCACTACAGTGCACGTAAACACACTCAGTGACTTCCCCTCTGAGAGGAAGCTGATGGATGTGATGATGAAGGGAAGGACAGAAGCCAAACAGTGGAGTCCTTTGTGTCTTTTCTCATCTCTTAGATCTATTTTCTTTATGCTGTCACCTCTCTCCTCTTAGTCTCTGTGTTTAACTCTTTCCCTCCTCTCCTCTCCTCTCCTCTCCTCCGTCCCCTCCAAAAGAAAAGAAAGACTTCCTTCTGATTCAGTGCCAAGTAAATCAAATGAAAGATGAAAAACCTTTCTGTCTCATTGCCAAGTAAGATAGAAGGTGTTATTCTCCTGTCGCAGTGCCAAGTTAGAGAAAAACAAAAATCTCTGACACCCAAACCCTCGAGCAAATGTGATGTTTCATGAGCAGACAAATTCATCTTTTAGCTGTGGAACTACTTTGATAGTGAGCAGCTTGCAGTTTTGTCTTTAGCTTCTTCTCGCAATGTGTAAATTAAAAAGCAATAGGTTTGTTTCCAGATCTGGTGTGAGAATGTCCCCGAGTGTGTAAACTCATATTGAGTGTGAGGGATGAAGAGGCCGATGACTTACAGCTAATGAACACAAAGTGAAACGCTTTGATCCAAAGTTTTATATGCAGCGCGATGACACGATGTCGAAGGTTTACAACACGAGTCACGTGACATTTTATGTATTTGAGGTGAAAAAACAAAACTTAGAATTGCATTTATTTAGTTCAAAACAGAACATAGAAATCATTAATCACCATGATCCCGACTGACTTTACTGTCTTTCAGAGGCTCTAGTAGGGTCGGTCTTAGGGCTAGAGTGAAGCTACAGGTATCATATGAAACTAGAACAACCCGAGGAATCCATTGCTACCAACCATGTCATGCTACCATGTTGGGAAGGAGGTTAAATAACGCTCCAAAGTTGAGCTAAATTTTGGCGAGGAAAAACTGGCATGGTCATTTTCAAAGGGGTCCCTTGACCTCTGACCTCAAGATATGTGAATGAAAATGGGTTCTACGGGTACCCACGAGTCTCCCCTTTACAGACATGCCCACTTTATGATAATCACATGCAGTTTTTTTCATGCAGTATAAATGTGTTATTTTCACCTATTCTATTTGAACATTTCTGCATACTGGGGTCATTAAACAGCCATTTCATTGTAGTGAGACCATTTTTTGAAACGTGACCTCACTGTATAAAATGACCTGTGGTGACCTCTAGGATAATCACAGCCTCATGTAACTTTAAAGCCACAAACTAGAGACCTAGAGCATTCAGAGGATGGATGGCTTTCCTAGGTAGACTGACAATAAGGGGGTTTCTGACCCAAATCACAGCATGGCTTTTTCTATGGTGTTCCTCAAGGTCATGGTGTCTTAATGTGGTATTTTGGAGGGATTATTGATCATTTTTACAATTCATTTTAAATAATGAGTTAAATAATTCATGTTTATTTCTGATTTATGACTAGAACAATTTGACACACAGTGCTGAGCTGCATCTCAACTTAATCTTCAGGTTCCCAGCTTTCAGATGATGTACACCACTTCTATGTGACATCTACTGTTGACCTGCTATCTCTCCCTAAAGACCCCCTGTAGCCCCCTAAAAAAGACAAAAAGGGGTCTATTGTGGGTCTCAGGAGGTTAATAATCTCACAAAGATTCAGAAAATGCACATCTTATCTTTTAAAAGGCTGTCAAGTGCAGGTCCACCCAGTCAATCAAACAAATGTTTAGGTCCTGTAAACTGTAATTTAGGCTGGACCGCTGAGGGCCAGCCCTACAACCGCAAAACTATGTCACCGAGGGAGTGATGAAGTTACAGGATTGGTCGGCTTAGTGTTGGAGTTTCCTCGTTGGCCGTTGCTCTTTCAAAATGAAAAGGCGGGAGCAGTCCTTTGTTTACGTTTTCGGGGGGGGGGGGCGTGTCAGCGGTTCCACTCATCGGCGCGAGGGCTCCTTTATCGGCGCATTTCTACCAGATCCGATGACGAATTATTGCAAGGATGGCCTCTGAGGGAGGCGAACGGCGTTCCCACAGTCTTGGAAAGGGAGGAATGAGCGGAGGGGTACTCAGTTGGTTGCAATCTGCAACCACACCGCTAGATGTCACCAAATCCTGCACACTGTACCTTTAATACTTTCCCACAAGTGTGAGTTTCTGGTGTACTGTAGGAAATATACATTTCATGGTCGTGTTGCTGCCGGTGTGACCCCTGTTGTAAGAAATGGCATATACAATGTTAGACTTTTGTTCATCCAAATTCCTAAGTATCTGTAATTGTCAACAATAGAGACACCATCAAGAGTATTGACAGAAACGGTTGGAACTTTTGTTCGCCCAGGAGAGAAACTCATAGCTTTAGTTTTGGTTGAGTTAAAGAGGGTATGTCTTCATCACCAATAATCACTAACTAGAAGATGATCAGCACCAACTGCCTGATTCACTGACTGTAATCAATACATATATGTATTGATCTTTATACGTGTCTCTAACTGACTACAACTCTACCTAGAGTTTCCATAGAGCTGCATTATACTCTGTCACTGTATAAAGCCATAATCTACTGTAGAAGAGACTTACATTGTCCTCGGTGAAATGTCTATTTTAAAAGTATTTTAACCATCTAAAATGTTTTTTTTGGTCTTTTTTCTTGTTGTTTTACTTGATGTGAGAGAATCTCCTTCTCATCGGCAGCACTCTGCAGCTCATTCCGACTTGTCACCTCACATCTGCAGTCAGACAGACAGGCAGACAGACAGGCAGGCTCTGCTGGTCTCTGTGCTGGTGATTATATAACTACTTTCCTGCACACAGGATGGCAGATGAGTCATGTTGTAGAGTCAGAAGTGTGCGCGCCGGGAACAGGGAGCTGAAGTTGTCTTGTTAGTGCTCGTCAACACCGTGTTATAATCAAGTTTGCTGTCTGGTAATTTATTCGTTACCTTTTAGTATCTCTGCAGCCCAACTTGTGTTCGTCTCTGCCGCTGTGACCCAGTTTCCTCTGCAGCGTCAGCTCGGTTTGTTTCATCTGACGGGGGAAGTTTTTCCATTTTTCAAACACAATTAATTCAGAGACTGTGTGGTCAAATGCCTCCATACGTCCTCGTCAAAATGAAGATATGCATAAAGTTACACAGTCAAATGTCTGAGAGAAGAACTCAGATGTTATTTAGTTTAGTACATGGAGAACAAAACGCTGTCCGATGGTTCAACCAGACTGACAACTGAAAGAGACAAAAGATCCCTCTGAGCACCAGTTGAATCAGAATAGAAGAAATCAGCAGTTATTGGTTAAAGACACTGAAGCTGAGCATCAAAATGCAAACAGGTTCCTGTTTCAGTGTCAAAGTCACTATAATGCAGCCTAAAACAAGCTGGAGTTATCAGCTGCAACGTGTTGTTTCAGCAAAGCAGAAACAGAAGGTTAGTCTAGGGTTAGCACTACCGGTATCTTACTCTGCCACCCTTGAGACCTTAAAAAAAGGAGGATTTCTGACCCAAAGTGGTTAGTGAGACTTAGT
Organism: Sebastiscus tertius; assembly: GCA_916701665.1. Lineage (NCBI taxonomy): Eukaryota > Metazoa > Chordata > Actinopteri > Perciformes > Sebastidae > Sebastiscus > Sebastiscus tertius. The sequence continues at coordinate 10,750 of CAKAOH010024183.1, read as the reverse complement.
TAGTGAGAGAGGCGAAGGAGAGCAGTCTATGCTCGCAACACAGTGCAGTTTGTGCTCATGTTTAAGCTGCGCTCGCCACAGCGTGCAGCGCCCAAAGTTGGGCTTTGCTCGATGCAGCGAAAAGCCGGCATGTCACAGCGCAAGCTGTTGGAAATAATGTGTTTCAGAGCTCAGTGGTGCCGTTGTCGCGTTGTGTCTGAAAGGACCTTCAGTGAGTGAGAGAAGGAGAGAGAAATGGAGAGAACTAAGAGAAAGAAATAATCAAGAAGGAGCAAAAATGAATAAAAACGGATGAATATTAGTTTATGCCAGAGATTCACACGTCATGTTCACACCAGAGGGGCGAATTATTCAGTTTTCTTTCCTGGGAGTTAAAGGTAAAATCAAAAGATTAATATAAAAATGCTGTTGCAGTGTTCTTATTATTTTGTTATTTTCACTCTTTTAAATCACCAGAATGCAGAAAGCAAAGTCTCTGAAACTCACATTTTTCTGGAGGAGGATCCCCAGAGCTCCGCTTTGCTTTAGAAATCCTCCCTTTTTTTAAGGTTGGCAAGTATGAATATAAAAGGCAGGGGGCAGCAGTCAGTCTGATTTGTTTCACTTCGGGATCGCCTTCTCCTTGGATCTCCTCTTCCTCATCTTCTTCCTCGTCCGCTTCTTTAGCATCATTCGGTTCAGTCAACTCTTTAAATTAAATTAAAATACTGCTCCTGTATATTATAAATCTTCATCATTTGATGAGGTAATTCTACATATAACGGCAATTTATTTTTTAATGGGTAATCCAGCAGTGGCTGTGAAATCAGATTTATTTATTTAATCTGTGATTATTTAATATACACTTTGATGGCTGACATATTCCATCAAAATATGCTTTTAAATGTTAATTATCATAGTGTTTTTCCATGACGATGTGCATTACCTGCAGTGAGTGTCTTCAGTCACTCAGCGGTCCTCTGGCAGCCTCGTCTCCTAAAGGTTGCGTTTATATAAGTAATGGAGCCTGAATTAGGTTTATTATTATCAGCATAATTAGGTTTTTAATTAACATATATGCCAGGAGGCAGAAGTGTTGGGTGGCCCGGCGGTGCCGTGGTTAGCTCTGTCGCCTCACAGCGAGAAGGTTCTGGGTTCTTTCTTTGCGTGTCCAGTTTGCTTGTTCTCTCTGGGCCTGCGTGGGTTTCCATGCATGTAGGTTAATTGTCTCTAATTGACTCTAAATTGTAGGTGTGAATGATTGTCTGTCTCTGTGTGTCAGACCCCCCCGCAACCCTCTGAAGGATTGGCGGGTATAGCTGATGGATATTTGCTAAATCCACTCTTCCAGTACAATATCTGCTCCTGGCGACTACAGCATTATTTCACCGTTTTATGGTAATGTTTAGGCACTCAGAAAGTTTAGGGAAAGATTCTCTCGTTAATTGTCCACTAAACAATTAATCTATTATTCATTTCAGCTCACAAAAGGAACGTAAGTAAATTGTTCAAATGCTCTATTGTTCAATAATTTGAGAGCGTTTCCTGATTTTTTCCCCGAGATGGTCTGCTGGCATACCAACACGTTCTCATCCCAACTCGCCACATACTGGCGTAACTTCTCTTTTATGTTTAGGTAACAAAACCACTATAACTACATGTTTGGGCTTAAAACTACTACGTTTGTACAGTGAAAATGAAACTGAACGTTGTGAACATGGGACACGAACGAACGGCTGATTGTAAAGTGAAAGTGAAACTTAACGCATGGGACACGAACAGCGGTCTCCTGGATGAAAGCCTTGTGTTTGTTGGACCCATCCACTTCCCCTCCACCCAGTTTGTTTGATTCCTAAAATGACATGTAGTATGACTGTTGGAGAGTACCAACGACAGGCGTACGTTGTGAAACGGTTGCAATTTTAAACGTGTGGTTAACGTTGTGAATTGAATCTACTTGGTTAGGCTTAGGAAAAGATCATAGTTTGGGTTCAAATGAATACGTTTGTTATGTAACTTAAATGTAGCTTAAAAAAGTCAACACGGGACACAAGCAACAGTCTCCTGGGTCAAAGTCCTGTGTCCGTCCGTACACTCCGACCTCCCTACGTGGACTTTGTGTCTCTTTAAACTACATCACCTGACTTCCTCCGTCATAATTACTACGGCCACTAGAGGCCGCGGCCTAAAAACAAACGTAAATATGGGTCATAATAAGCTGCTTGCAAAGACAACCTACAGTATATGGCCGTTTATTCGCAGAGGACAATCTGGATAAACAAGTCTCAGAAATTCAGTCTAACGTGAGCAGTTCGGGCTGCCTTTAGGATCCAGACTTTTCCTACTTGATCATCCCGAGATGTTGTGTTCATTTAAGATAACAAAAAAAACCTTTTACAGACCATAATAAAAATCGTACTGACAGAATTATTATAATATTCCCTCTTTTCTTTCCTGTTTAATTCAAATGTTCCATCAGAAACCCTCAGATGAGACTACAAACTTACGGCAGGTTGTGAATGGGCACAGGGCGACTGTTACTAGTTACCGTGGCAACAGTCATTGTAATCTGCTGCTATGGTGACGGAACAGAGGTTAGCTTCATTAAACCTTAGTGAGGGGCTACATGTATGACACACACACACACACATACCCACACACCTCCCTCCCTCCTCTCTCTACTCGTGCTGCTTCTCCTCCTCTTCCTCCTGCTCCTCTTCCTCCTCCTCTTTATCGCCCTTTTCTTTATTTCCAGTCATTTGCTGTTTTATTCTTGATTATCGCTCTTTCTCTGTCTCATGATGTAAATATACAGATAGTCATTCTTCAGTCTGTTGACTTTATTCTTATGTAAATTATTTAAAAAATAGATTGACCATGGATGATATACAATATATTATAAAAAGTATGAAATACAAAAGAAATCTATTATCCACTGCAAATGATGAGAATGTACCTGATGATGATGATGATGATGATGATGATGATGGAGGTGATGATTGTTTCTGTGCGATGATTAACAACTGATGATGTCATGACGATGACTATGACAATGGTCAACAATGAGGGTGATGATGATGATGATGATGATGGTGGTGAATGATGAAGATTAAGATTAAAAACTCCTATGATTCTAAAGAAATGATTGGTGAAACGTGCCTGTTTTATTCCAGTTAAGTCACTTCTGGTTGGTCGAATGTGATGACATCACAGTGAAGTCAAACACAACGACAGTCGCCAAAGAGGTTTGTTGGTTCAGAAATGTTCAGCAATTTATTTTAATTGTGCAGTTTAAAATATATGATATAAACATTTCTGGGAGCCAGAGCTGCCCTGGAAGCAGAAGTAATGTGATTGGTTGAGTCAAACATCAGCGGGCGGAGCCAAACATATCTCAACATACTGTATACCCTTAAGCTTTAACCGCCATATGTATTGAAGTGGGTAGAAAACACCCTAATCCTTAACCCTAACCTTAAGTACGATGGCATATTAGGGCCATTTTAGGTTAAAAAGAAAATAATTACGTAGACGGGGGAGTGGGGTAATATTCAGAGAAAAAACTCGGATTGTTTTCAGAGATTGAAGTGGCAAATTTCTGAGAAAAAACTCTGAATTTCCGAGATTAAAGTAATACATTTACAAGAAAAGAAACTCAGATTTTCTCTGAAATTAAAGGAGCAACTTTACGAGAAAAAACTCACACATTTGTGAGATTATAAAGTCAGAAATGTAAGAGAAAAAAACTCAGATATTCTCTGAGATTAAAATGACAAATTTATGAAAAGTAACTCAGAATTTCCGAGATTAAAGTTGTAAATTTACAAGAAAAAAAACTCAGATTTTCTCTCAGATTAAAGGGGCAATTTTACAAGAAAAAACTCACACATTTGCAAGATTATAAAATCTTAAATTTGCGAGAAAAAAACTCAGATAATCTCTGAGATTTAAGTGGCAATTTCACAAAAAAACTCACAAACTTTCGAGATTATTAAATCGTAAATTTACGAGAAAAAAACAATGATATTAAAACTCGGAAAACTGAATAATAATATATTTAGCACTCTGTGGCCAACATTATGGCAGTGTCTAACAGTGGCGTCTGTGGCGTGATGAGATTATACACTGATAAACGTCTAATATTATTTATTATGAGAGCAAAGAATGTCTAAAAGCATTAAAATCAGTGTTTGGATCCAGCATCACTCAAACTGTCACGTTATGTCATGGAGAGTCACGTCGTTCACGGCTCCAATCTGGCCCCGAGGTCAAGGGGAGGCGAAGTAAGCGAGCGAAAGATAATTTGATTAAAGTCTTAGTGAATGAGAGGAGGAGGAGGAGGAGGAGGAGGAGACGACGCTGCAGGTCTGCAGAGAGAAACACAGATCGAACTCATTCACACTTCAGGAAAACACACCTCAGCACTTTTATTTTCTCGGCCGTTGGATGAAACTGGATTTTCCACAACCTGACTGGAATTCAAACACTTTCCTATCGAGCTTCTGAAAACCTGCTGAGAGGGCACAGGAAGTAGGAAGCACAACAGGAAGTAACCGTGAAGATCAAGGAGGTCAACTTTAGATCACAACACCCCCTACACCAAGTGCAAGTGACTATTTGAACCCTTTATGTGACTCGTTTTGACGTCCTTTGTGGCCGATTCTTCTTCCTGACTGACTGAGCTGACCGACACAGACTCGCTAGCTGCTAATCTGTAGCTCCGACGTGAATGACAGGACAGGACTGGAGGTGAAACTGGGTATTAAAAGTAGATAAACAGGTGATATCGGCCTGATTTAGCTCCTTCTTCACTTTATTGCCGTCCCGTTAAAGAGAGAGGCTTCTATTAAATGCTCTACCTGCTAATGAAGCAGCTAATCTGTAGCCAGCAGCTAATAAAGAGGATGGATGAGGTGGAAATAAGCCATAAATAGTCTGATATAGTGAGTTTCCCGGCTTGTTGCCTTTAAGGGAATCTGAATCCATTTAACCAAACAAGGTTCCTGTGAAATGAGTTTATCTGCTAGCGAGGGAGCTAATCTGTAGCCAGAAGCTACGGCAGCTTCCCACAGGGATTAAATCTTTCAGCTTGTTAGCCCACTGACTTACTGGGCGTCCTGCAGTGAGAGCTGTTGATTCCAAATCACATGTTTTTGTGTCTGTTTTCTTGTCTTTTAACGGCTCTAAGAGAGTCGGCGAGCTTTACGCCAACTAAAGCATTTAGAGTCGTGGGTCAATAGTCCTTCCTGTCTGCCTTTAGCCACCGTCAGCTGTGTCTGAAGCCTCGTTGAGCCATTATTGATCTTGCAGATACATGAACACACATATAGGAGATGCATCATCTAAATATGAACATTTGCATCTGCAGGTATTGATCCATTGCAGTCAGTTAGCATGTGAAGGCCAGCTGTGGTCCATGTCCCGCTAACAACACAGCATCGGTGGTTAATATTTATAATCCGACTCCTTTACTGAGGGACTTTCTGATTTATTTACTCATTATTTTTGTCTATTAGATGTCGGAAAATAATGACAAATGTCCACTATAGTCTCCCAGACCCCATGGTGACAGTTGAAAACCCAAAATATATTTAATTTACTATCATTAATGATGAATAAAGCAGTAATTCATCCACATTGAGAAGCTGGAACTACCAAATGTTTAGCAATGTTTGCTTCAAAAGTGAAACTAGTAATCAACTGTTGCAGATGTATTTAGTTTTTTTATTTGACGGATCGATTAAACAACTGATTATTTCAGCTCTAACTCTTTATTGTTTCCCATTAAAACACAAAACAAAGACGCAACAAACTGTAACTGTTAAATAATTATTAGACAACCCAAAGCTCCCCCTATACTCAACTGCAAAGATTTAATAGATTGGTATTAACAATTAATGGACCAAAAGATGGGCTCATTGGGCAGAAAAAAACCTGGGTATAAATAATACAAAGGTTAAAACAGCTTAAAATCTGTGAGTGTTTTTGCGATGTTCTCTACACTTTGTGAAATACCTCAATAAAAGTCTTTAGATGATTCAAATTATTTGTCTGCAAAGATGGCAAAATGTTCAGTCTGAGAGAGATTCATATCAGTTGTATTTCTCACACATACAAAGAATTTAGCTCCGTTATTTTGCATCTCTCTCAATATACTTACACAAGGCTGAACAAATAAAAGTAGTATATACTTATATTTTTAAAAAAAGCACCAATGACCAAAAGTAAAACGTCTATATACATGTCAGGTGTTGTTAAACTGTTTTAACCTATGACCCCGTAATATGAAGCAGTGTCTATTAGCCGCCCCTCATCACATGATGTCACTGACTTGTATTTGAATTATTTTTAGAGGTGAAAGTATCTTGTTTTCACATTTCAAAAAATCGGGGGGAAAAAAGTATTTTGTCTTCTTCTCTTCTCATATCCTGTAAATGATCTCCCAACCGGTCGGGTTTATCTGGTGACCCCTTGGAGAGTTCACGACCCCCAGACTTGGAAACTGCTGTTAGACACAAACAATCATTATTCATAGTTCACCTTTCATACAAAAAGAGTGCTTCAAAAAATACTAAAATAAAAAAAGCCCAAACTGTTGCAGCTGCAGACTGAACGCTGCCGTCGCTCCACAGTTTTTAGCATCATTATCTCAACATGGAGACTTAATTATGTCATTAGATTATTACTGAAACTGTAATTACAGTTGATCTGATCAAGCAGGGAGGACGTTTTCTGCTTTAGTCTTTGTTGAAAGTATCACAGGGATTTTTCAAATGTCTTGAATTGTTTTGAAGACTTTGAAACATTATTTCTCTATGATATTAAATATATATGAGTGACGTAAAAAAAACAATCAGAGATAAAAAAGCAATGACAGTAAAAAAAAAAAAAAATGCAACTAATCTTTATCAGGACTGCGTTGGTGTAGTTTAATCAGATTTGATTGATTAAATTCATTATTGATTAATCAGCCAATTACCTAAAATGTCAGAAAATAGTGAGAAAAGCCTGCAGCAGCCTGAGCACACGTCCTCAACTTGCTTGTTATTTTCCCCTCCAACAGTCTAAACCCACCAAATAATAATAATAATAATAATAATAATAATAATAATAATAAAATTAAAAATGTATTTACATAGCACCTTTTAAAACCAGGTTACAACGTGCTATACAATAAAAGCATGAGAAAAGTAATTAACATCCAGAACTTAAGATGTAAACAAGATAAAATCCTATAAATAGTTACAACAATGCACCATCAGTTAAGAAAAAGCCATAATATAAAAGTGAGTCTTAAGAAAAGATTTAAAGGAAGATACTGAGTTTGCAGCTGAGGGGTCACAGGTAAGGGCAGCAAGGATCTGTGTGATGTTCACATTGTAAAGATATGAGAGGTTAGAAGAGCAGAAGCAGCTAAACTGTTTCAGCTCTAAAAAGCAACATTTGCTCTTACTTTGGCGGGAAATAGCGTGTTTCCTGTAGGACCCAAAACTCATGGAAGAAGCTGATTGAGAAAAAGTATTCCAGTAGTTCTGTAAAAGGTTTTATTAATCCACACTTTATTTGACTTTACAGTCCTTAATTTATGACAACTTTGCCATGTTTAGGACTTTTTATACTTTTAATTTTAGAGTCACTGACTGAAATATTGTATTTCTGACTGTTTATAACTCTTAAAGCCTGACTGACTGTGTGACTTTGGTAGTGTTTTCATCTGATGACACTGCGTACACCAACAGACTGAGGTGACTGTCTGACTTCCTGCTCGTCTCTGCAGCCTGAAGCTGCTGAAGACAACAAGCCTGCTGGATCAACGCCGCTGTCTTTATTCCCTCAAGGACACGGAGACAAAACACTGAGCACCTCCCTCCAGGGACACATGGAAATGAATGGGTTTTAAGAGGAAGAGCCCACGGCACCCATCGCTGCTTTAACACTCTGTCTGCACACACCTGAAATGTTCTGGAAATACCTGACAAGAGCATTTTTAAAAAACAGTCTTTGTCCATCATGTGGGAGGAGAACGTTCCCTTAAGTGCGGCGTCCTTCACTCCTAGAAACTGCCGTTATTATTTATTTTGAAGGTTTCTTTTTTTGAAAATGACTCATGAAAAACCTCCACAAACACAAAAAAAGAGTAAAATGTGGAGCTGTGAGGTAAATACACGTCAAGTTTTAAACTTCTTTCTCATTGGCCAGACGTTCTTCTCCTGACAGGAAGTCGTTAAGGAAAGCTGATGTTGATAGCTGACAGGTGTGACGGGACAGCAGACGACCTGACAGGCTGAAACCGGCTCATTTGGCAGGAAGTTAAAGCTATAGAGACACTAAAAGCTGATGAACAGACAGCAAGGTAATGATGTCATCAAACAGCGACCCTGCGGACATCTGGGAGACAGAAGGCGGCTGAATCTGAGGACCGCCGGGATGTTCGGCTTGGCGGGCGTGTGTGACCTTTGTCATCTACTTTGTCTGCGCTCCTCTGGGAGCTGGTCACCTCTCCGCAGGTAGGCAGAGCACCTGGCTGACCTCTGACCTCTGAGTGCATTCATTTTGACTTGGGCTGCGGTCGAAAGGTCTTTATCTCTTAGGAAGGTTTCTAACAGAGTGAAATGACCCAGAAGTATCTGAGTAGCAGCCATGATAAGAGCTGTTTGAATCCTCTAAATGTTAAGGAAAGGTGCTTCAATGCTTCCTTTATTATCTCCTTTAGCATAGGATACACTGGACCATCCTTTACCAAAGGAAAGGAGAGAATAAACATCCCACAATTCCTTGCGTTCATGAAAACAAACGATATGCTTATCTTGCATATTATTTTCAGACAGGCATATACTAATTGGGATTCATGTTGATAAATATGAGTGGACAGTGAGAGCCATTTTGTTTCACTATATTTCTATTTATTGATATCAAACAAGTAACAAATAAGTAAAAAACAAAACAACAATAACAAATAAAATGAAGAGTAAACATTTAGCAAACAAATAATCAACATAAATAAATATTACGTCCAAAAAGGAGTAGGAAGAAATCCACATTTAATGGTTCTAAACCTCCATAACTCAAACAATAACCCAATATTTGTCATATGAACTTTCTGGGGTATCTTGTAGGTTATTCCTTTTTTTTATTTCAGTTCCAGCCTCGGTAATGAAGTGATATTTTTCACCGGTTGTCCACGTTTAAGGTCAGATAATCCTTTATTATATGTTGATGTAAAGTGTTCCAGCAGCAGAAGGACCTGTGGTATCTCTCTTTCACACACCGCGGGTGATGCAGCCATCATCGAAAGAGCTATTTAACAACGCACGGGAAGGGAGTGGAGACTTTTGTAGTCCATCTTCAGAACATTGTAGTTTCACCACGGCAGACCTGCATCACTAACATCCACTGCCGTTGCATCATAGTTACGGAGCCTAGTGTCAGTGCAGTCGGATTTTCTTAACACCACGGTTGTCTTTCCTCAAGTCCTTCTGAATTCTCCTTCACACCTTTCCTTGACCTCACGACGTTTTCCATCGAGGTCAAGGAAATGAGGTGAGGAAACAACATTAGGGCGTAATTTTTTTACTTTTCCAACCGCAGCCCTGCTGTGACCTCAGAGATTCAACTTCCTCTGCCTCCACCTTTCCTCCTCCTGTCCTGAGTCTTCCTTTTCTTCAGTATTTCCTCTTTTCCTCCTCCGCCTGGAGTGATGACAGTTGGAGAGGAGGGGGCGAGGGATGCTTTCATATCGTTTATTTGTAACTCCATCACAGGGCCGTCTGCAAAGGGTTGAAACAAGGAATTAAAAGAGGGAAAAAATAGAGCACATATAAATACCTATACACACATGCTCTGTACACATGCTTCACCACACATAAAAAATGCATATGCATACACAGACATAAAACATTGGGACCTTATAAGAATGCTAAAAAAAGAAGTTTTTTAAAAGTGGAAACAGAATTAGATGATCGAATCTCTACAGGAAGTGCGTTAAAATAAGTACAGGAGAAGATCAAATAGAGGACAAACCGAAAGGAAGAGATAGTAGAGGAGGAGGAGATGGATGAGGAAGTGGTGATGAAAAAAGGGAAGAAGCAGAAAAGGATGCAATAGAGAGAGAGAGAGAGAGAGAGAGAGAGAGAGAGAGAGCAGATAGAGGAGAGCTTTCCTGTGAACAGGCCGCAGCATTTACAGTCTGCAGTCACATGAGAGTCCAAAACTCACAGCCACACCTGTCACTGAGTCTCTCTCTCTCTCTCTCTCTGTGTGTGTGTACTTATAAATAAATATATATATAAGCGTGCATGCTAATTCGCCTGCTGCACAGCGAGCATGTGACGATGATGCATGCATAAATTAGGAGCCCGTGTTGCTGACTATGTGTGCATTTCAGGGGTGTGTCGCTGCAAGAAATCAGACATTTGCGAGGCGGCCAGCTGCTCCGCCGTGAGCTGCATGTGGAGGAGGGGGGGGAGAGGTGTGTAAATAGAAAGAGATGGAGGACGAGTTAATGAGAGGAAGATGTGAATGTGTGCAGAAGAGAGAGAAGGATGGAGATGGAGATGGAGAGAAAGAGAGAGCGAGCAGGCGAGAGCTATCAGATGTTTGTCAAAGAAAATGAGTGCATGTACGCTGCCGGGACCGGATGAATATTGCTTTGTGTGTGTGTGCGTGTGTGCGTGTGTGTTTGTGTGTGTGTGTGTGTTTGAATGGCTGAGTGCACATGAATGTGACTGACAGGCTGAGTGTGTGCACTGGAGAGTGAAGACACACACACACA